>JANAVB010038620.1:1899622-2030683 GCA_029216955.1 Iris pallida | reverse complement strand
TTTTCAGCACTTTGTGCTCCTGGCCTTTGACAACGAATCCGGGAGGTTGGGGCGACATACACCTCCTCTTCGAGGTCACCGTTGAGGAACGCCATCTTCACGTCTATGTAGTGAACGCCCACCCCTCATATGCGACGAGTGCGATCAACAAGCGGACGGACTCTAGGCGAGCAACTGGTGCGAACACTTCCTCGAAGTCCACTCCTTGCCTTTGCACATAACCTTTCGCCACGAGCCGCGTATTGTACTTGAGGACGGTGCCGTGCTCGTCCTTCTTGAGCTTGTAGACCCACTTCAGGCCGATTGGATGGTGGCCGGGTGGGAGATCGACGAGGCGCCAAGTACGGTTCTCCTCAAAAGAGCTCATCTCCTCGAGCATAGCTTAGCGCCAACATAGGTGTTTCTCGGCTTTAGAGAAAGTGACAGGTTCTCGCCAAGCATGAGGAGCAGCTCGTCGGCATCGAGCTCGCAGACGGTGGTCGTATCATGCAAGTTCGCCAAGTTCCTGAACCTGTGCGGCCTATCGTCATCTGCGTCGAGTATGGCCGAGGCGTTGGTGGGTGGCGAGACAAATTCCACCCAACCTTGTGCTACCGAGTTGGATGTTTCTGCTTCGGACGCCGGCGTCAACTGCCCTGGACTGAGCACTACTAGGTTGATGGCTCGCCACCCCCGTGCACCGGCGTGCCTATGTGTTCAACATGTGGTATGTGATTTATAGTATACTTAACAGTAAATTTTATACCTACTTTGTCTTGCACTCCCCAGTCCCACTTGGCTTCCTTGTCGAAGACAAACGTCGCACGTAACATGCACGTGCTTTCCGACAGGGTCGTACAGCTGGTACGCCTTGGTACTGAGCTCATAGCTGATGAAGACCATGTGTTTGATGCGATCTTCTAGCTTTTGTAAGTTCGGCTTGACCACCTTTACGTGTGCGACACAGCCGAAGGTGCGAAGGAAGTGCACGCTTGGCTTGTGTCTGTGTCACGCCTCATATAGTATCTTACCATCGACGCTCCGTGTCGGCGAGCGGTTGAGGATGAAGATGGCTATCGTGACCACCTTATCCCAAAACTCCTCGGACATATCCTTTGCCTTCAGAAGGCTGCGCGCCATCGCGACGACCGTCTGATCCTGGCGTTCGACAAAGCCGTTCTGTTGTGGTGAGTACGACGCTGTGAAGTGCCGTTTGATGCAGCGGCCCGCACAATACTCGCCAAATGCTACGGATGTGAAATCGCCCCCATAATTAGTACAGAGTGGGCACAGTTTGCGTCCGGCCTCTACTTCGGCGAGGGCTAGAAAGTGTTTGATGGCTGCCTGTGCTTCATCCTTCGAACCCAGTAGCGTCAACCACATGTAGCGGCTGAAATCGTCGACAAGGAGCAAGAAGTAGCGCTTGCCACCTGGTGTCTCTCGCGTGATCGGCCCGCAGAGATCACCGTGCACGAGATCTAGCAGGTGGTCGGCGCGGTACATGGCCTCCCGTGGAAATGGCACGTGCGGTTGCTTCCCGGCAAGGAAACTATCACAAATCTGATCAACGTAGTCGATCTGTGGTAGCCCGTACACCATATTGCGGCAAGCTAACTTCCGGAGTGCTTCAAAGTTTAGGTGGCCGAACCGGGCATGCCATCGCCATGCGTCATCAATGAGCCTTGCTGCTAAACATACTGGTTGTGCAATATCAAGAGGTAGAATGTACAGTCGTTTTTGAACTCGTTTTACTTTGGCGAGGAGGCGTCGTTGACGATCACGAATCGATAGCACGTTGCCTTCGATCAAGACTTGGCAGCCGTTCTCATCGAGCTGCCCAAGGCTGATAATATTGCTTCGTAGCTTCGGGATGAAGTAGACGCTGGTAAGGGCACGATGCTCGCCATTTTGACACTTGAACATCACTGTACCACGCCCTCGGATGTCGACAACGGACCCGTCGCCAAACTTAATGGAGCCGGTGACTCCGTTGTCCATCTCGGCGAAGACCTCCTTGCAGCGCGTCATATGGTTGCTGGCGCCGGTGTCGAGGTACCATGCTTCGCCTTGGTGGTCGTCCTCGTGGCCCAGATGTACCTGAGCATGCATCTCGTCAAGCACGACATTGTTGGTCGTGCCTACGGAGGTCTCGGAGAGCGTGCACTCCTGCACCATTAGCATTGCGGGTTCATCATCGTCGGCTTGTGTGAGATGGGCCTGCTCATCGTGCTTCGGCTTGCGGCAGTACTTTGCCCAGTGGCCGTAGATGCCACAATTGTGGCACTTTCCTTTCTTGTCATGTGTGCCGCGGGACGTGTTGTCGTTGTTCGTGTTGTCGTGGGCACGACCTCTTTGCATGCCACGCCCGCGACCACTGCTTCTGTCGCCATCGGAGTTGGCCTCGCCGTGCTACCTCTGCTTTATGCAAGCGAGCCACTCCTCTTTGGAGAGGAAAAGGGGCTACCCGTGCTTCCAAAGTCACCGTCGAGATCATACCGCTCCTCGACGGCTAGAAAACGACCGGTAAGCTCTTCAATGGACAACGTCTTGAGATCCACAAGGGTCTCAATAGAGATGACGACTTGTGTGTATCTTGGTGGAGCAACACGAAGAAACTTTTTCACAACCTTCTCTTCGGACAGCTCGTCTCCGAGTAGTTGGAGGTCGTTGACGAGTCCCGTAAGCCGCATTGCGAAGTCCTCGTCGTCCTTGAAATTGATCGTCTAAAAGTCGGTGTGAAGTTTCTGCGCCTTGGCCTCACGCACGCGTTCGACCCCCATCCGCATTATCTTTACAGCGTCCCACGCTTTCTTGGTAGTGTCTTTCACTGCCAGTGTCCGTAGCATCTCCGGTAGCACGGCTCGGAGTATTGCGGATAGCGCCATCCTATCATCACGGTAGTCGGCGACCCCAGGTTCAATCGTCTCCTACAGGCCTTGCGCCTGCATGTTGACTCTCATTAAGAGAGCCCAGTCCACGTAGTTCGTCCGTGTCAGCATCGGGTAATTGACTTTGCCCCATCTCTCCATGATGCGGCCATTGCTGCTTCCTCCGCTGCCATCGTCGATCCTGGCACGCGGCGACGGGTAGGAAGAACTCGATTCCGCCTTTGGCTCTGATGCCAACTGTTGGAGCTGGAACTTAAAGGAGAGGAAGCAAACACACACACAGAGCAAAAGAGAGAGGAGAGAAAGTTTGTGGAAATTTGTTTGCTACTTGTTGTGAATGCTATTTACTTAACGAGCCTTTAAATAGGCTTACAGCCAAAAACGGTATTAACTAAAAAAAAGGGAGCAAATGGCTCATCTCCACACATTAAGCTAAAGACTAGGGAAAGTGACCACACATTATGCTAAAGAAAATGGTAAAAAAATTAAACAACGGGATTAAGTCAGCACAAATTACCAGTCTTATCAATGATATATCAGGCTTTTGGTTTGTTTACAGCCTTAATGAAAGCCATCTTTTAAAAAAAATCCAAAGGAGAAGTTGATGAAAGAGGGAATCCCCTGTTAGAAATTTATTTTACCCTGTCGATTCATGAGATGAAGAACATAAAATTAAATTACGGAAGCGTACCTGAATCCATTGCTAGACTTGATGGATCTTGAAGCGAACGTCTCTTTATTGGGTTCGATCTTCCAACTTGCTACGACCCTTAATGACAAAGAAGAATTCGAATCCTTTGTCCCTCTCTTTCTGTTGATGGGGATGCAGAAGAAAAAGAGAAAACCTCTCTTTTGGTGGCCGTATAAGTTGGGGACCATAACCCTAATGAATACATATATTTATATGTTTTGATATTTCTAATTTGGCCCCTCATCAAATTAGATTTATCTCCGGTATCTACACATTATTTCCATGACAATTATACCCTTAAGCCAATTTTCAAATAGACCACTTTAATTTGGCTTAATTATTTAGATAGCCCAACACAATTAATTTTACATGTGTGGCCCATATTATTGAATAATTCCAACAATCTCCCACTGGGCCACATATATAACCTTATAATTGTGTTAACCTTAGTGAGCTCATAAATTGCTATCTTAATCCTTAGGGTATATCCGGACAATCTCGTCCATTAACCATATCAACATAGGATCAAAGCGACATTCGTCACATATAGCGTAACTAAACCATCAATGGTCACATATACCAATATAGCTAAACGACATAGATCTAGCATGGATGCGTAGCATAGAAATTACACGCAATGTGATCAATACATATCTATTTCCAACTCGTCCTCCTTAACTTTAGTGAGATCAAATACTTTAACATAATGAAAACAGAATGAACTGAAGTTTCTATATATCTGATCATATAAATATCCAAAATACTTTAATACGTAAATGTGTCCAAAATCAAATAGCACCCAAATACATAAAATACAAACTCCTACTGTATTGCCATATTCTTAATTAAGATAACACTTATATGAGCAGTATGCTCATGAAAGACCCTGGGTGATAATGCTTTTGTGAGCGGATCCGCTAACATGGAGTTTGTCCTAATGTGCTATATGGACACTTTTACCATTATGAATTATTTTCTTCACAACTAGAAATTTTATGTTAACATCCTTTGACTTATACAAGTTCTTGTTATTTTTAGAATACAGTACTGTTGATTTATTGTCACACCATAATTTTTTGTGGTCTTTCAACACCATACTGTAGGTGCAGTCTTGTGACAAAATTTCGCAACCATATTCCCTGAATAGATGTCCTATAGCATGTTACAAACCTTGCTGCCATGGTGGAAGAAATTATGAGTGCATGTTTGACACTCATCCAAAATATATCTCCATTAGTCAGCATAACCTGATGTGGATCTCCTGTTGTGTTTGTATCCAACAAAATCGGAGTCGAAATACCTTATGATCTCCAAAATTATCCGATCTCCTACAAAGAGCATATAATTTATTGTTCTCTATTAATTACTTAAGTAGTTTAGCTGCTACCCAATGATCCATCCATATTTGCTTAAATATCTGCCTAATATCCTAATATGTACGCAATATTCTGACGCGTACATATTTGAGCATACATTAGACTCCCTACAACTGATCATGAACAAAAAATCTATTGTATTTTCTTAATTTTAAGGCTAACCTTAGGACACTTGATTGAGACCGAATTTGTCTCCTTTAACGAGAGGTGTCACCTGGTTTGCATTGAATACTTTAATCAATATACAAAACCAAAAAATTATTCCTACTCCCACTGAACTTGTGATACACACAATCTTCAACAGTATTCATCTCAAAACCAAACGAGATAATCACTTGAAGTACCTTTGACGAGAAGCTTGCTTGAGTTCATAAATAGATTTTGTCAATTTGCAAACCATATTCTTTGGGTCTTTCGACACAAAGTTTTCTAGTTGCACCATATAAACTTTTTCGTCAATGTTACCATTGAAAAGTGTCGTTTTGACTCCATTTAATGTAATTTAAGATCAAAATATGCAACATGTGCTATGATTGTTTTAAAGGAGTTTTCAAAGATACCGAAGAGAAAAAAAAACTCTTTAAAATAAATCCCAAAATTTTAAGTAAAGTTACTAGCTACAAGACGTACTTTATACCTCTCCACGTGACCCTTCAAATCCTTCTTGGTTCTAAATATCCATTTGCAACCAATGGACTTCATAACTTTTGGTAATGGGACTAGTTCTTAAACTTTATTGTCTTGCATGGACTTATACTCCTTATTTATGGTATCAATCCGCTTTGAGAACTGAAACTTTCCATAGCCTGACGGAAGTTGATTAAATCATCTTCCAGTATCCACAGTCTTCCTCATGTTTCTAGAGAAATATTACAAATATTATCCAAAATTATATTTCTCCTTTCTCTGGTGGACCATCTTAATATTACCGGTTCTTGAGGTTGTTGAGTTTGTTCCTTAGGAATAATTACCTTATATTGAATGGGGTGTCGCTACGTTGTCATTGTTAAGGTATCTCAACAATGACTTATAGAGGTAATTTGACATTATCTTATTGAGGCTCCGAATTCACTTCTTGATCATGACAGGTATAGAATCGTGCACATCGTCAAAAGTGATAGTAGGAATTATAATTGATTCCTTCTCAAAGACAATGATCCTGACTTTATTTCTTCCCCAAACTCAACATCCTCAAAAAATATTATACTTCTCATCTCAAAAAAAAATTCTTAGTGTGGGACCGTATAATTATTAACCCCTCGATTTGTCAGCATAGTCAATGAAGTAGCTGCTTATAATTTAACTTTGGTCTGTCTTCCCTTTACACATTCAATACAAACATTGAAGTCTATAAAGTCAATGGAATCCAAATCTCATCAGACACAAGCCGTTAAACTCTATTTCTAGAGATGTAACCTAATCGCTTATGTCATAATGAGGTTAAATTTTATTATTGTTAATTTTGTGTTTAGTACCACATGACTCCACTTGCAAGTTTTCATTTAAGCTGCAATAGTTTCAACTGAATATACGCGATCGTAAACCTTAAAGGAACCGTTACCAATAATATTTGGCTTTAAAGTTAGACTAAACTTATTATTTTCAAATGAACAATGATAACCAGATTTGTCCATTAAGGAAACTAAAACTGAATTTTGTCTAAAAGACGGTACAATAAAAGTGTCTATCAAATCCAAATAATAATTGGTTCCTAAAAATAAACTAAAATGTCCTATTGCATCCACTTCTACCGTTTTGTCGTCACCCACATAGATGTATCTTTCACCATCAATTGGCTTTCGGTAGCTCAGACAACCTTGTCTATAAACACTAATGTGGGTAGTAGCACCAGAATCTAACCACCATGTGTTTCTAGGTACTAAATCTAAATTAACCTCAGAATAGACCAAATTTAGAAATGTACTTTTCTTCATATGACATGTGTGGTACTTTGTACATTTCTTCCTTATGGGTCCTGCCTTATCACAAAAAAATAACCCTTAGTTTTATATTGTTGTTTCTTTTGAGCTGGAACCTTAGCAGCTACTGTATTCATTTTTATTTTGTTCTTAAAGTTTATCCTATTAAACATGAAAATTAAAATCTTATTGGCAGATATTTTAACAACATTAACTGTAAAGAGAACAAAAGAACAAAAATGATATGCTCTAATTAATAACCAAAGAGTAAAATATAGTCAAACAAATTCAAATAATGGTGAACCTCATCTCAAGATACCTAGTACATCATTAATATCAAGTCTTTGGACAGTGATATTAACTGCAAGTGGTACTCTTGGTATAATGATCAAAGTTGACAATAAGTCATGTCAAATAATAAGCATATCTTTGGATCGGGTTATTATTCACATGTAAACCTTACAATTGTCACACATTTATCACTACAAGTATGTGTGCAATTCGACCAAGTATTAACCTTCCTTTGGGCCGACTAATACCTGCATGAATATACACACAAACATCCGACATCCCTCATAGGCTATCTACGCAAGAGAGGTCACTTTGGCGACATCTTGTTTCAATGAGCCTACTTAGAATATTAGACAACTATTGCTAGTCACAAAAGACACAAAAAATTTGAATGTTGACTAAATTTTATAAAGCTGAATCATGTCCAAAACTTTATGCTTATTTAAATAAATAAACATAAATCCTTATGTACTTGCATATTTATAAGATACTCAAATAAAGTAATCAAAAACATAATCATTAATTTTAATTTGTCAAAATTGAACATTATCAACATAACAAAATTCATGTAACAGTCTATTGAAATGCAGAGAGGAACATAGACATTAACTAGAAGAAATAACTCCAAATATCTTCACAAAAGGAGTCGACAGAATTAATGAATATGCAAATGTCCACCAAATTAATGAGTTAGCAGATTACATACTTGAAATTTATTAATAACATGGAATCTAAAGACTTCAGTACATCATCAAAAGTTTGAAGCTTTTGAATATCCACTTTACATTAATAAAGTAGAGTGCAATGTATAAACTTGTCCCACAAAAAGAACAAAAGTAGCAATCCACAAACTAACTAAAATCCGGTATACGAATCCGGTAACCTTACATTTCTCAGTCTTATAGAAAGAAAGAGAAACAGAGCCAAAAATCAGATCATTATACTATTAAATACCTTTTCATAATTAGGACCATTAAAAAAAAATCAGACATAATAATTTCTTTTAATAGTATCATGCATCCCATAAATTCTCCACTATCATTAAGGATTAAAGAATCAAACACAGAAATCTTAAACACATTTAATCAACTTATTGAATAAACAAAATCCTAAACTATGGATGTCCACTGTTAACGGATTCTTCTTCTTCTCTATGACAATCATTAATGTCCACTGTTAAAAGAAAAGAGAAAGAATCCCACACTTTAATATGCAATGGAACTAAAATTAAAAAAACGATATCTGCACGACAGCATAGCGCCTATTCCTCTTTCTTTCCTCAACAATAAAAATAAAAATAATAATTTTATTTATATTAACATTTGAACCATATGCATAAGGAACAATCTAAATTGGTAGATCATAAAAAATTTGATCAAATAATTTGGAACCCTAAATTAAATTAGATCTAACGATCTAGGATTTTCGAACAACAACAAATATTAATTCTGAAACTTCAACCTCATAAATCAAACATGTAGGCTCTGATACCACTTGTTAGAAATTTATTGTACCATGTCGATTCATGAGATGAAGAACATAAATTAAATTGCGGAAGCGTACCTGAATCCATTGCTAGACTTGATGGATCTTGAAACGGACGTCTCTTTATTGGGTTCGATCTTCCAACTTGCTACGACCCTTAATGACAAAGAAGAATCCGAATACTTTGTCCCTCTCTTTCTGTTGATGGGGATGCAGAAGAGAAAAAAGAAGAAGAAAAACTCTCCTTTTTGGTGGCCGTATAAGTTGGGGACCATAACCCTAATGAATACATATATTTATATGTTTTGATATTTCTAATTTGGCCCCTCATCAAATTAGATTTATCTACGATATCTACACATTATTTTCATGACAATTATACCCTTAAGCCAATTTCCAAATAGACTACTTTAATTTGGCTTAATTATTTAGATAGTCCAACACAATTAATTTTACATATGTGGCCCATATTATTGAATAATTCCAATATTCCCTCTATGTAAAGGATTTTTTTTTTTTTTTTTTTTTGTAATTTTATTATGTTAAGCTCCTGAACTGATTTTCATGACTATCTACGGACATATCCAGTTTGCCTGATCTTGCCAAGAATCTCGTATTTGGGTGAGGGCATCATACAACAAGATATTGCACTGCTGCAATTTCGACTTTTTTTCCCATACGATAATTTTTTTTTGATCGTTCTTTCCATTTTAATTACTATAGGATTAAGTTTTTTTGGTATATGGAAGATATCACAGCCACATACCATGATCCATCATCCAAATCAGTGATTAGAGGAGTTTGTCTCAGAAACTTGTACTACTTGCATCTGAAAGCCAAGGCAGCTAGGCATATAGCTATATATTGACATCAGGTTTATAATATTTGTATACAATGCTCCAGGAGAATTACACTACAGTTTCGAACATTTCTCAGCTTCGACATGGTTCTTTGATTTGATTACCAAAAAAACAGCACTTATATGTTTCCTATAAAAAATTCCAGTTACCTAGAGGATTTTGATGGTGTTAATGCTACGGATTATATGATTGCCAGTTACTTCGAAGGAAACTGACATCATTGATCTTGTGTAAATCTGATCTAACCAAAATGGAAGAGCGGTTTCATATTATACGAATGCTTCAAGAAGGCTATGTATCACTTGCGTCGATATACCTAATAATGGCTTTTGATTAATCACTATATCCATTCATCTGGACATTGTAGTTGGTCGACATACTTCATTCTTTTCGCCACTGCTTTCTGTATTGAGTTGGTCGAGGAAGGAGTTTCAGAAGTTTTCTACTAGATGGACTTTTTTTTTTCATGATTCATTTCTTGTACTTGTTGGTTCTTCTCAGTTCACTGTCTTTGTTCTTTCACGATTGTACAAAGGAACCATTAACCGCCAATTGGAGTGTACATGACCGAAATTGTTCTGACCAAAATGAAAACATGTTTATTGCGGAAAATTTCATCAGAATCAGTGCAGGTGTATCATCTCAGCTTTGCTCGGTTGAGTCCATCCATGAGCTGATGTACTTAGTTCAACATCATAAATGGGGTTTTAAAGTCTTTTATTCTCATTATACGCTACTTGACCATTCTCATCAATTAATTTTAGATATTTCAGTTAACTATATATTTCGAGATTTTTGTAGTGGCATGCATCAAGGTTTCAAATAAACTGTACCATTTAGCACTCGGCCTCGCTCTATCCCGTAGTGTATTTATCTGCTAGATCTGGCCTCAGGGTTGCTATATATCCTGATTTGGAGGAATAAAGCAAAATTCAGGAAGCAGATTCAACCAGTCTTAATTATGCACAAATTTGAGTTGGATCCGACTAAAGTCTGTCAAGTTGTCCTATTATTTGTTAATTTTCTTTAGAAAATAAATAACTAATGTTCTCTAGTTGGTAACTTGATTTTATTACAACTTGGAGGTGTTGAGTTCATTTCTTTTTCGTCTTAATATTTACCTCTATAAAATTTATACAATGCTCCGTTAAAGTTATTATTGCTACTTTTAACTTTTGCCCTTATAAATTCCATATACACTCCATTAAATTTTGTGAAGAGCTGAAAGCCGAACTCGGTTTTATATTCTCCTATCATGACTTACGTGAGAAAGAAATATGGGTCAATTTACAACTAAATAAATTGAAGTATCACGATTTATATAACTTGTTAGTGTGAACTTGTAACTTTTGTAACTTGCAAATATGAACTTCCAAGCTGGCAAGTTACAATATCATGAACTATATTACTTATTTTGTAAATTAGTAATCATGAAGTATCGTTTATTTTTTGCACTTTCACTGGCTAACTAGTCGTGCAGCGAACAAGCTTCCTACTCGAAGATCCATACCAGCCTTCCCCAAACACTTAGCTAGATCGTTAAAGCGAAAATGAGAACAATGTGAAACAAAAGAAAGAGATTGAAAGATTGAAAACTTCACTATACTAGAAAGACTTTACAAATTCTTGGGTGGTGAAAAACAAATAAGCCTCACACTTATTTAGTGCCTCAAAGGGCAAAACTTTTGAAACAGAATATTCCATAGATTATTCTAGGTCCTAGATATTTCTAAAAAAGACTATATAATATCTAGAAAGCTATGGTGACTACATAATTCTTCAAGAAAACTCTACAACATTATGGAGGATTCCGGAAGCTTCCAATAATCAATCAAAACGAGTACCAAGATTTAAGGTTGTAGTATTGGGAACCTATACCTCCAATGGGGCTGCTACGGTTCTCGTATAATCATCTTCGAAACACATAATCTTTAGAGGATTCTATGGAGAGGATGCGGGGAAGTCTCTTTTATATAGGATGTTACTGAAGACATAAAAAATGACTGAGAACATTCTTCTTGGACTTGATCCCACCTAACAACATACATCTAGCTAGTATGAACAAATTTAAAAGGTGGAAATTTGGTTCCGTGGGATTTTCCCCACCAATTGTAGGTTGATGAATGTTGGGATTAAGGGGGTGGTCAATAACAATTCAAGGAAAAAAGCCTCCACGACAGTATCCTTGAGACGACACTAGCTTAGACCCCGTTTAGTTTACTATAATGTAATCATAATCACAATGTAATCAAATGAAATAAATTATTTTTTTTCATTTGATTACATTACGATTACGATTACATTACAGTAAACGAGGCATTAATTTGTAATGACAATTAGGTCGATAACAATCATAGCAAGATCATGGAGATCATTATCATCATCATCATCATCATTCATGCACAACCAAAAAAAAAAATCCAAAAGGAATTAGCAAAACTTTTATGACGGGTTGTTAACCTGACGTCTATCCTCTATGTTGATGTCAAATCTAGCTAAGCTAGCTATGGATATGATAAGACATTACCGGTAAACCTAAACGAGTCAATAGGCAACTCACGAAGCTGTTTGGGTGGTTGATTCTCACTTGGGTTAAATGTTTGAGCTTTTTCTTATAAAAGGAAACTTGTCTAAAATGTAATCATATATTGATTAAGATACTGTCAAGGATAAGATGATGGAAATATGGGTTGAAATAGTTTGGATCATCCTAAAAAAACAATACTCGAAGGATCTCTATTAGAATTAGGAGTATAATGTATATAAAGTTGGAATGGAACTGTAAAAAAAAGAGAGATGACACTTAGCAACCCAAAATTGAAGAAATGAATTCATGCGGTGCTTTACTGATGTAGACACAGCAAAAAGAAGGATTCTCTTTTCATGCCCCTCCTATCTCTGAGTTTCTCTCGGACGTGGGCAAAAACCGTTCCCGCAAAACCAAAGAGACTGCGAAAGAAATGAAGAAAAACACACAAAATCAAATTGCCAAAATCACACAGAAAGCCAAACACAGGTACAAGCAATTTATAATGTGGAAAACTCTTGCGAAAAAAACCACGGGACGATCGAAGTCCAATCCTGAAAAGCCTCCACTATTGGAATAAGGAATACATCGACTCCTCACAAGCTTCTCATCCAAACGGATCACCATAACTCCTTAAAGAAGAAAACACGATTACAAGCACACAAACAACGAAGATGACGAGAAAGAACTATCCGAAATGATCTCATTTTCGATGTACCCGTTAATCCCCTCTTTCTCTCTCCAACAGTTGTAAAGCACTTTTCTGTCATTTTTGCAATGTTTTTAGAGATATATTTTAAGGTTAGAAAATACCTAATATATATAGCCTCAAACTAGCTACAAGTATTCTGGACTATTGAGGTATTCCTATTATATGTAGCAATAGTCAATCTACACTATTGATGTATCCCTATTATATATAGAAATACAAAATCCACCTCCATTGAGATATTATATATAGGAATACCCAATCCGACCCTCGAGTGTCTCCACATATGTTAGAAATTCTACCCACTCCAACAAATATTTTTCTTCCCGACTAGGTAGAGGAGCTCGTCATACCAACGATCCGTCTGCATTACTCAAACTGTCCCCCTTGGTAGAACCTTCGTGAGCATATCTGCTCCATTGTCCTCTGTGTGAATCTTTTCAAGCGTCGCATCATTCTTCTCAAGCGCATCTCATATGCAATTATACCGAGTCTAAATATGTTTGGACCGACTATGAAATGTCGGGTTCTTTCCAAGTTGGATTGCATTCTGGCTATTACAAACCAAAACGTACTGTTCTTGCATAAGTCTCACTTCCTGCAACAGCTTCTTCATCCATAACAACTCCTTGTAAACCTCAATCGTTTCAATTTACTCTGCCTCTATCGTTGATAGGACAACACACTTTTGCAATTGCGACTACCATGCTCCACCAGCAAACATTATAACATAGCCAGAAGTTGATCATCTAGTGTCTACATCTTCAACCATATCAACATCAGTATATCTAACTAGCTTCGGCTCGTCACCACCAAATGAAAGCCATCAACTAGCAGTGCCCTAAATTACTATAGAATTTGCTTGACCGTACTGTAATGTATACTTCCAAGATTGCAAAGATACCTACTAACAACACCAACTGCATGAGCAATATCTGACATTGCACACACCATGACATACATGAGACTCCCTATTCCTAAAGTATACGGAACCTGCTCCATATCTTCTTTTTTGTCATTGGTAGATGGACACTATTCCACAGTGAACTTAAAGTGAGTTGTAAGGGGGTTGCTACATGAGACTCCCTATTCCTAAAGTATACGGAACCTGCTCCATATCTTTCTTTTTGTCATTGGTATATGGACACTATTCCACAGTGAACTTAAAGTGAGTTGTAAGGGGGTTGCTCACTTTCTTCAACCCATCCAACCTGAAACGTTGAAGTACCCGATTAATGTACTTCTTTTGACACAAATAAAGCACCTTGGACTCTCTCTCTCTCTCTCTCTCTCTCAGCTGATCTCTATCGCAAGAATAGTTTTTGCGGTGCCCAAATTCTTCATAGAGATGGCCACACCCAGTTGGTACTTCAATACTGCTATCCTGGCATTCCAATCCACCAATAACATATCATCAACATAGAGAAAAAGTATGATAAAATTATCCTCAACAAAGTATCTCACAAACATACAATGATTTATAGTCATAACCATACTTTTCCATAAATGATTCGAACTTTTTATACCACTACCTCAGAGCCTGATTCAGACCAAGCAAACTCTTTCTCAACTGGCAAACTAAGTGCGAATTGCCCTTTTCACATAATTTCTCTAGCTCCATGTACAACTCCTCCTCTAAATTACTATGGAGGAATGTTATCTTTATGTCCATCTGCTCTGTCACGCCCCGAGTCGACAAACCGTTCGTCCCCGGTGTTACTTTGTCGATTCGATCGTCCTCGCTAAGGCGTGATGCCGCACGAGCCTGGAGTTGCGCTCGTGCAAGGCAAGATGACAAGTTCTCAAATGGTTATCTTTTTGATTTTGATATAAATATGCCAAGTCGAAACTTCACAAATCACATCAGAATATAAGACGCAGTATAGGAAGATAGAAATGCTTTTCATTCATAGCTTGCAACGAAGTGCAAGTCATAATTTACATTGGATGCCGTTGCGGCTATATTGATTGAAAACAGAAAGAAGATACATTCGACAAGTTGCCTGAACTAACGCTTGCCGTCCCATACATTCGCCCCTTTATACATAAGCCGTCGACTTGAATTGGCTTCAAAATACTTCAGCATAGGAAGAGCTTCAAAACGCCTCTCCGTACTTCAGCTCCAGTTTAGTTGAGCGCGCCCGTCGCACCTGGGGAAATTGGGGGAATGGGATTAGCACACTTGCTAAGTGGACGAGACGAACCCACTCGTCTAAACCGACTCTGATTGTTAGGGTAGGCATGCTTTAGAGTTGTCTTTCTATTAGAACTAAATGAATTCAGTTCATATTCGATAGCCATCTTTGCGTAATAAAGCATACAGTGAACCATAGCAGTTTATCATATTTCTTACCACGGCCGTGCTCGTCCCTGCATGAAAATAGAGATAATATATTTACACCTGCATAAGACAATAGGTGAGCATGCTACTATCTTATATGCGGTCATTGATGTTACACATCACGTGGGACTTTATATGGCATTACGACGTGCCTGTCAGCGTGGGTTGTAAGCCCTGCTGCAGGTCCCGTAATGCCTCGCGCCGAAGCACGACTTTAATTTTTCCTCCTAGGTCGATTCGGTTCCGATGCCCCGGATACCGCATCGAGGAAAGATCAACTTGTGCACAAGCCGTCCATGACCATGCCAATACGTGAACAGTTTAATATGTGCAAGCAGTTTTGTATAGCACGGACAGTATTGAACGACATTATCATTTTCCCCCAACTCATGCATCAATTCATTTTCCCCGAAACCGTACTCTCGATTTAGCGTCCCGCAGGCACCAAATTGTCCGAGGCATCATAACCCATGATCGACGTTTTATAATATTTTGCAGCACTTGAAATAGTCTATCTTTTTTCGTAAACCTTAAACTTTCTGGTTTATGTGAAAAACTTGTATTTGTAAATCGATACATTTTTTTCCGAGTTCTTGACTTAGTGGATTGGCATGCAATTAACTTGGCATCGTTCGATTTGAATGAATTCGAAGCAAGGAATAAGTTTGCGGGACGGAATAGAAAAGAAGGCCGAATCACCCACCGATCACTTTGCTTTGTGCAGGTTGTCGAAGCGCTACGCAACGTCAATCCTTAGTTACGCGAGCTCTTGCAATGCATCAACACTTTGTTAGATTTCCTTCTTTTTCCCTTGCATCGAAATTTGTAATTGCATCCATGAAAACGATGCGAAAGCACATCAATCAAGCCCAGCAGCAAAGCTCCAAGAAAACCTTACAGCGGTCCGGTCCCGTCGAAGGGACTCTTATAGAGAGCTCACTCGCCGAGACGCAGCCCGCTGCATCTAGGACTTATTCCAACAGAAGTCGTTCCATTAGTTGGATCGATTCTCGTAACTTCCGTCCAAATCGATTTGAATCGATGCCGCAGGGCGTTAACGTTTACCAAGCTTAGCGATCGAGTCAGATGGCCATCTAAGTTCCCGGTCGATCTGACTCGGCGCTAGCATATTATGAAGTTCCGTCGCCTATCGAAAGCGGGACGCTACATAATATACCACTAAGAAAAAGTTTCGTTCCGAAACTTAAGAACAAGGGTCTGACCTTAATTTAGACGAACAATGTAGGGTACTTTTCTTTCATCTCTACTTCCATCTCCCACGTCGACTCCTCGACTGTATGGTTCCGCCAAAGCACGCGGACCAAGGACATCGACCGATTTCGCAGCATCTTTTCCTTGCGGTCCAAAATTTGAATAGGCTCCTCCGAATAAGACAAGTCAGTACGTAGCTCCAACTGATCGAAGCTAACCACATGACTTAGATCGTGCACGTATTTTCGTAGTTGTGAAACGTGGAAAACATCGTGCACATCAGCTAAGGCAGGAGGTAGTGCGATCCGATAAGCAATCGTCGCAACTCGCTCAATGATCTCGAAGGGGCCTACAAATATCGGGCTCAACTTGCCTTTAACGCCGAACCGCATCACACTGCGTATGGGCATTACTTTCAGAAACACATGGTCCCCGACCAAGAACTCTAGCGGACGTCGACGAAGATCTGCGTAGCTCTTTTGTCGACTTTACGCGATGCGGAGTCTATCTCGAATCAAGCGGACCTTTTTGACGGCCTGCTCCACCAGTTCCGGTCCAAGCACTTGTCGCTCTCCGACTTCATCCCAGCATATCGACGAACGGCACTTCCTCCCATAGAGTGCTTCGTATGGAGCCATCTGAATGCTCGACTGATAACTATTGTTATACGCAAACTCCGCAAGCGGCAAATGCGTATCCCAACTAGTCTTTAGGTCGATTCGCACACAGACGCAACATATCTTCTAAGATCTGATTTACCCTCTCTGTCTGACCGTCTGTTTGGGGATGGTACGCCGAACTAAAGTTCAGTTTGGTCCCCATCGCCGCTTGGAGGCTCGTCCAGAAACGTAATAGGAATCGCCCGTCTCTGTCCGAAATTATAGAGGCCGGTACCCCGTGCAGTCGAACAATCTCATCGACGTAGATTTGTGCTAACCGATCGACGCTCCATCCTACTTTAATTGCGATGAAGTGAGCCGACTTGGTCAATCTATCAACAATGACCCAAATCGCGTCATTACCCTGCGGCGTCTTCGGAAATCCCACAATGAAATCCATCGAGATATTGTCCCACTTCCACTCGGGAATGGGGATGTTCTGCAGCTCGCCGCCTGGCCGTTGGTGTTCCGCCTTCACCTGCTGACACGCCATGCATTGCGATACGAACGTAGCCACGTCTTTCTTCATGCCGTGCCACCAAAAGTTTGTGCGCAAGTCCTTGTACATCTTGGTGCTTCCAGGATGTAACGAGTACTTCGCATAGTGCGTCTCTGTCAGAATTTCTTTTCTGAGTTCGGCAGTTTCAGGAATGCAGAGCCTTCCCTTTAGTCGTATCGTCCCGTCTCCGTCTTCCGCAAAGTCAGTCGCCCTTCCCGTTGAAATCAGCTCGCGCATTTTCTTCAGGAATGAGTCGTCCCCCTGTGCGGTCTTTATCTTGCTAAGCAGGCTCGATCCTAACTTCAGTTGAGCTAGGTGCAGGTGTCGATACTCAATTCCGAGTTTGATACCCATCGCTTCAAGGTCTCTCTTTATCTCCTTGTTTATGGCCAGTGTTCCCATAAACATTCTGCTGAGTGCGTCGGCCACCACGTTTCCCTTGCCCGGGGTATACTCGATCGTTAGCTCGTAATCTTTTATGAGTTCGAGCCAACGTCGCTGTCGTAGGTTGAGCTCCCGTTGTGTAAATAAGTACTTCAGGCTTTTGTGATCTGTGTAGATTCTGTATGCCACACCATAGAGGTAGTGCCGCCATAACTTCCGTGCAAAGACGATCGTCGCCAATTCTAGGTCGTGCGTCGGGTAGTTTTTCTCGTGCTGCTTCAACTGCCGTGAAGCATAGGAGATGCTTTGTCTCTCTGCATGAGTACGCACCCGAGGCCAGTTCCCGACGCGTCGCTGAATATCTGAAAGCCTTCTGGACCGTCTGGAAGTGCAAGGATTGGAGCTGAGACGAGCCGTTGCTTCAACTCTTGAAAGCTGGATTCACAGTCGTCGCTCCATTCAAATACTACTCCCTTCTGGGTGAGGCGAGTCAGAGGCGACGCTAGTTTTGAAAAGCTTCGCACGAACCTACGGTAGTAGCCCGCTAAGCCCAGAAAACTCCGAATGTCGCTAGCCGAGACAGGTCGTTTCCAATCCACCACGGCATCAATCTTCTTTGGGTCCACCGCAACACCTTCGGCAGATATTACGTGCCCGAGGAATGTCACGCTATTCATCCAGAACTCACACTTACTCTGCTTGGCGTACAATTTGTTTTCACGCAGAATCTGCAGCACCGTCTTCAAATGTTCTGTATGCTCTTCCCGATTCTTTGAGTAGACAAGGATATCGTCGATGAATACGACTACAAATTTATCTATTTGAGGTCGGAAGACTCGGTTCATCAGATCCATGAACGCGGCAGGGGTATTCGTCAAACCGAACGGCATGACGAGGAATTCATAATGACCATATCGAGTGCGGAAGGCAGACTTCGATATGTCGTCGGACTTGATCTTCAATTGATGATAGCCTGAACGAAGATCGATTTTTGAAAATATTGCCGCGCCTTGCAGTTGGTCAAACAAGTCGTCGATTTGCGGCAAAGGATACTTGTTTCGCACGGTCGCCTTGTTGAGTTCCCGATAGTCGATGCATAGCCGCAATGACCCATCTTTCTTCTTCACGAACAGTACGGGAGCTCCCCACGGAGAGACGCTAGGGCGAATAAATCCGTGGTCTAGCAACTCTTGTAATTGCACCTTCAGTTCCTTCAGTTCTGCTGGAGCTATTCGGTAAGGCGCCTTGGATATCGGCCGTGTATCCGGAAAGGTGTCGATGCTGAATTCAATTTCTCGATCCGGCGGCATCCCTGGCATCTCGTCAGGAAAAACATCGGGAAAGTCTGTCACAACATCAGTCTGCATTGTGTTTGTATTATCCTTCCGCGTGTCTCGGACTGATGCCAAGTATCTCGCACAGCCGGAACGCAGCATACGCCTCGTCGAGATTGCCGACACCATCATTGCCATCTTCGAGACCGTACCGCACGAATAGGAGAACTCTGTCTCGCCAGAAAGACGAAACACCACTCTCTTCTCCGTGCACTCGATCGTTGCACGGCAAGCGCCCAACCAATCCATGCCCAGGATTACGTCGTAATCTTTGATGTCTAGTACGACGGCATCCAAGGATAGATATCTTCCTCCGATGCAAAAGTGGCCATCCCTACAAATAAAGTTTGCGGGCATATCGACTCCCGACGGAGTGTTAACGCTAATATTTATATCTAGTGATTGCATGGTTATTTTATTTTCTCTCGCAAAATCAGCAGATATAAAGCTATGCGTCGCACCCGAATCGAATAATACTCGAGCAGGTATATCTTTGTAGAGTAATATACCTGTTACAACCGTATCGGACGCAAGCGCCTCGTCCCGAGTTAAGGCATAAACTCGGCCTTGAGCTCCGTGGCGTTGGTTCTGTTGGTTGATGGGCACCGCATTCGCGCCTTGCAGTATCGGCGCTTTATGCGGATTCGGGACGTTCCTCGGTGGGTTCTGTTGGATCGGAACAGTTCTCGTACATTGCGACTTTGAATGGCCCTTCTCGCCACACCCGAAACATATTCTATGGTAACAATCACTCTGGCGATGCCCATCCCTGCGACAGATGTTGCAGTGTAATCCCGAAAACGGACGCCGATTCTCAAACGTGTTTGGACGCTTGTGTACTCCCGATCCTCCAGCGTCATTAGGACGCTTGTTGAAATTGTTGCGAACGACAGACACGGCCCTTTGTGACATGCGGCCAAAGATCCGTTCACTATCAAGTGCGGCTTCGTAGGATTCACGATAAGTTCGGCATCGTTGGTTCATGACGTCCCTTCGCAGTTCGTCGTTCAGGTCTTGTTGGAAGCGTTCACACCATGCTTCCTTGTTGGGCAGGAAGGCGCCGGCAAACTTCGCCAGCTTTGAGAAGCTCGAGTCGTAATCTTCGACAGGCATATTTCCCTGTCGCAACATCATGAACTCGTCTTCTTTTTGACGACGGACCGCACGAGGAACGTATTGTTCAAGGAAAGCTTCCTTGAATATCTTCCAGGAAATCGTGGCATCTGTATCGGCTTCATATATTTCCTGCTTTTTAGCTCTCCACCAGTCGTGCGCCCTCAGTTGCAGCTGTAACGTCGCACAAGTTACTCTCTGGGACCCTTCAATGCTAAGCAGATTAAACAGGTCCTCCATCTCCGTAAGCCATCCTACGATCACATCAGGCTCTGCTCGGCCGTTGAACTTTTGTGGATTCATCTTGCGGAACTCCTTTGCCTTGAACAAGGAAGAAGAATTCATTATTTGCTGTTGAGCTTCTTCTTCCTTGTTTTCTTCTTGATCGCCTTGCTTTTCCTCGAGTTCTTCATCCGTCGTCTTGGTGTTGCCCGCCATTCTGCTCACTATCTGAGTCAGGGCGTTCATCTGTCTTTGTTGTGCCTCAAATTGGGCTTTGAATTGTGTCTGAAGCTGCTGCTGCTGTAGTTCCATCAACTGTAGCATCTTCTGCATAGTCGTCTCGCTAGGCTCAGTACTTTTTGTGCTCGACGTACTATCTACAGTTTGGGTTGGGGCAGAATTGTTCCTTTTCTTAGTCATTCCTACAAAACAGAGTAAACCCGTTAGTATTTTTCAAAAATATCTACGGGCTTACCTGTATGGAACTTTTATTTCACGCAGCATATCGACAAGCATTCAGTCGAGCCATCGCAACGGACATTCCAATAATGAAACATCTTTCAAAAATTCGAGGAAACATAACTGTGCTCTGATACCAATTTGTCACGCCCCGAGTCGACAAACCGTTCGTCCCCGGTGTTACTTTACCGATTCGATCGTCCTCGCTAAGGCGTGATGCCGCACGAGCCTGGAGTTGCGCTCGTGCAAGGCAAGATGACAAGTTCTCAAATGGTTATCTTTTTGATTTTGATATAAATACGCCAAGTCGAAACTTCACAAATCACATCAGAATATAAGACGCAGTATAGGAAGATAGAAATGCTTTTCATTCATAGCTTGCAACGAAGTGCAAGTCGTAATTTACATTGGATGTCGTTACGGCTACATTGATTGAAAACAGAAAGAAGATACATTCGACAAGTTGCCTGAACTAACGCTTCCCGTCCCATACATTCGCCCCTTTATACATAAGCCGTCGACTTGAATTGGCTTCAAAATACTTTAGCATAGGAAGAGCTTCAAAACGCCTCTCCGTACTTCAGCTCCAGTTTAGTTGAGCACGCCCGTCGTACCTGGGGAAATTGGGGAATGGGATTAGCACACTTGCTAAGTGGACGAGACGAACCCACTCGTCTAAACCGACTCTGATTGTTAGGGTAGGCATGCTTTAGAGTTGTCTTTCTATTAGAACTAAATAAATTCAGTTCATATTCGATAGCCATCTTTGCGTAATAAAGCATACAGTGAACCATAGCAGTTTATCATATTTCTTACCACGGCCGTGCTCGTCCCTGTATGAAAATAGAGATAATATATTTACACCTACATAAGACAATAGGTGAGCATGCTACTATCTTATATGCGGTCATTGATGTTACACATCACGTGGGACTTTATATGGCATTACGACGTGCCTGTCAGCGTGGGTTGCAAGCCCTGCTACAGGTCCCGTAATGCCTCGCGCCGAAGCACGACTTTAATTTTTCCTCCTAGGTCGATTCGGTTCCGATGCCCCGGATACCGTATCGAGGAAAGATCAACGTGCACAAGCCGTCCATGACCATGCCAATGCGTGAACAGTTTAATATGTACAAGCAGTTTTGTATAGCACGGACAGTATTGAACGACATTATCATTTTCTCCCAACTCATGCATCAATTCATTTTCTCCGAAACCGTACTCTCGATTTAGCGTCCCGCAGGCACCAAATTGTTCGAGGCATCATAACCCACGATCGACGTTTTATAATATTTTGCAGCACTTGAAATAGTCTATCTTTTTCCGTAAACCTTAAACTTTCTGGTTTATGTGAAAAACTTGTATTTGTAAATCGATACATTTTTTTCCGAGTTCTTGACTTAGTGGATTGGCATGCAATTAACTTAGCATCGTTCGATTTGAATGAATTCGAAGCAAAGAATAAGTTTGCGGGACGGAATAGAAAAGAAGGCCGAATCACCCACCGATCACTTTGCTTTGTGCAGGTCGTCGAAGCGCTACGTAACGTCAATCCTTATTTACGCGAGCTCCTGCAATGCATCAACACTTTGTTAGATTTCTTTCTTTTCCCCTTGCATCGAAATTTGTAATTGCATCCATGAAAACAACGCGAAAGCACTTCAATCAAGCCCAGCGGCAAAGCTCTAAGAAAACCATACAGCGGTCCGGTCCCGTCGAAGGGACTCTTATAGAGAGCTCACTCGCCGAGACGCAGCCCGCTGCATCTAGGACTTATTCCAACAGAAGTCGTTCCATTAGTTGGATCGATTCTCATAACTTCCGTCCAAATCGATTTGAATCGATGCCGCAGGGCGTTAACGTTTACCAAGCTTAGCGATCGAATCAGATGGCCATCTAAGTTCCCGGCCGATCTGACTCGGCGCTAGCATATTATGAAGTTCTGTCGCCTATCGAAAGTGGGGCGCTACATGCTCAACCTCCAAGTCGAAATTGGCTGTCAAGTTTAGTACCACCCGAATAGATGACAACTTGACGATCGACGAAAATATCTTATTGAAATTCATGCCCTTTCATTGACCGTAGCTTTAACTACCAACCTCGTTTTGTATCTAGGATGAGTAGCAACATTCATATGCTTCACTCTAAACACCCATCGATTCTTCAAAGCCTTCTTATTGCCCTTTAGCAACTACATCAGCTCATAAGTATAGTTTTCATGCAGGTAACTCATCTCCTCCTGCATGGTCTACATTCATTCATGTATGTGTTCGTCTTCCATGGCCTTTGTAAACTTTTAGGCTCTCTTTCGTTAGTCAGTAATACATACTCATATGTTAAGTACCTCGTGGATGGTCGACTCACTTTTGTGCTCCTTCTTAATGGAATCTGGTGTTGGTAGTGTAATGACAACATTCCATTTAGAAACTGCCTTCTAGATATACTTGTAAACCCTCTAAAAAATTTTGAAACCAATTTTTTTTCTTCTGAATTTTAACTATTTTTATAGCCTTGTAAATTATGTTATAATTTCTTTTATTATTAAAACCAGCAAGTAACAGCTAGTTGATGTATATGGTAAGTATGTTGTGTACAAGATATTACTAAAATGCTTCAAAATATTTTTTCGTGATATGTAGGATTTTTAGTAATTATTATAATTACTTATACAATTTAAGTAATTCTTAATTATTAAATTAGCTTGTATTAAAGTTTATTTTTTTTAAATTTTATAAATGTCAAAAGTGGCAGGTAACTGAGGTATTACAAGTAAGCCTGCACCAGTTATTGGTAAAATATTTTTTGAAATTTATTTTTAGATTTATTTGAATTATTAAGGGTGTATTACACATTTCTTATTAATAAAAGAAAAAGTAAAAAAACATAATTGTACTATTCTTTACTGAACAGTACAAAATGCAAAACCGAGCTTTCTCGACTCCCATTAGAACCCGAGATTTGAGGAATTAAATCCTAGCAAAATATTCATCAAATCCAATCAAAATTGATTCTGTGTGATCCTCATCTAATTTTCCACCAGATTGATCAAATCCTACTCGAATTCGTGTGGAGGATTAATCAAATATTTAGTTTAAAAACCTGCATAAAAACCTAGTTTGTGCGTAAGGAAAAACCCTTCTTCCTCAAACTTCACAACACCTTTGCCTTCCCCGACGCTTGCAACCTACTCGCCTACCCTCCGCAACCTCCCTAAAGCTCCTGCAGCCGCCTGCCGATTGTCGGAGTAGCGCCAGACCGCCCTGCACAGCTATCGCCAACTAGTTAACAGAGTATCGCTCTGTTTTAGCTGCAGTCGAGGTACCATCTTCATACCCGATTATCATGCTATATACTCGATCGAATATCGATCCAACAAATCTTGTGTACAGCCAATATAACCCTCTCCAGTATCCTGTAATTAATTAATCGTAACCCACTATTATGAACAGAAAATCCCTGGAGAAATCGACAAAAATCCTGTTCAACTTGAACAGAAAGCCCGATCACAGCCTCGATTTGGAAGGCTGTTTTCTGTTAGCATATAAGTGTTTCTCAAAATATAATTAAACAAGATTACAGTCTAGATAACCAAGATTAAAAACCCTAGATTTGTTTTACTTATGCTGTACTTATTTTTACGATAAGTTAGTTTAAAATATGGGAAAACATGTTTTCAAAACAACCAATTTTTATAAAAATCATCGATACGGCATGTCCTGACAAACCGGGAGACGTGGACACGAACTATACAATTTGAAAGGCGCGTATGGATGTTTTCGATGTGTGAGAACTGACAGAACTCGATTTTGTTACGTGTGCACAACGAAATTAGTACGTATCCGTCGAGATACCCCCGTATTGAACTTTTGCAAACTTGGCCATAACTTCGTGTACGTTCGTCGTATCAAGACGAAACTTGTGCCAACAGGACCGTATCAAATTTTGGTCCTGTGTGCCAAGTTTGGTTCGATTTTGAGAAATTCGACCGGAACGCCTATTTGGCAGGCCCGCGACACGATCCAACGGACGAAATTGTACACGGTCCGTCGAAATCAAATTTTGGACATACGGTTGGATTCGTCTCCTTAAATCAGACCCATGATATGTAACTTGACAACTTTAGAAACCATAAATATTGGCATACATTTTGGTGCAAAACGGGTCTAACGACGGACATCGTTTTGACCCGAAATTATAATTTTGCCCCTGTTCCAGAATTGGTCTTTTGGACAGGCGTTTCATATATATATCTTTTATATTGGGAATTTTCTTGATGTTTGTTTCAACATCCGGAGTCGTTCGTGGATTTTGAGTTTCTAGCTGACGCTTCTGATTGTCGGATTTGTCATTTCCGTACCACCAGGCAAGATACCTTGCCTTATTTACTGCTTATAATTAGATGCGTCTTTATTTATCTATTTGCTGCATATTTATTATCTGTTTTCAGTTGGATCCATTACTTGCTGTTTTTTGTTTACTTTATTTTGCTTTAAGTTATTTTTCCTTCTTGCCTTTTTATATGCATATGACATAGTCTTAGCGGATTACCTTCTGTTAGTGACCTTGCGAGGGAGAAGACAGTTAAATGTATGGGCTACCCAAATCAAAAAGCCATAGTAACTGCGTACTGTGGTAGACATGTCGCGACGGCCACTAGCCTCGAGCTATGTGGACTGATGGGTCACGTGGTCCGCTAGCCTCGAGTTATGTCGGTTGATAGTATTGTTACTTGACGTGTGCATACCGTACGTTGTTATCTTGTCCGGGGGGAGTCAGCCTTTACTTGCCCATATTTGTGATGTCTTCTAAATTGCATACTAGAAAGTTAGGAGACCTTAGTCAATTTCATGTTATAGTCATGGCATGGAAAAATGTCACATCGTGGAATAGTGTGTTACCCTTGTCCTTGTTTGGTTATAAGGGTAGCCCATTTTTTCGATGATGGGATATTGAGCCATGTTATGGTTTGGACACCTTAATTTTATTTTTACTTTATATGTTATTTTATATCCAATTTATATGGCATGTTCTTCTTGTATCTTGTTACGTCCCTCTGAGGGCCTGGTGATCTCTCCAGGCATAGGCGAACCCGCAGGAGTATGGCTCGGCACTGGATCCTTCATACCTTAATGACAAGGCATCTCCCACCGATATCTAGATTTATGTTATTCTTTGTGACTCATAGTAGACATCTACTTTATTTGAGATTATTTTCATAGCTGTTTGGTGTGGGTATGTCCACCCGGCTATCTTTTGACTCACTTATTTATTCTATTTGGACTTCTTATATCTTCTGTGTGTGCTATGGATGAGATATAGTTTTATGATTTTCTGGCTTGCGATAAATATTATTACAGCTTATGTATATATATGAGGATTCCATATATTGGAGTATTCTTCGTATATATGCAGCTGACATGTCTACGTACTTGGTCCTAAGTATTTTGGGACTGGACGTTACATGTTTTTGTGGTGGCCCATGCAGGTCAAAAATATATAGTTGGATACATGGCTGTGCCCAACAAGCCTGCAAATAGGAATATGAATAGTATCTCATCCATGATTACCTCATTTGACTTCTCAAACTTTTTGAATCCTCTTTGATTACCTGAATAGTCTCATATACAACCCTTTCTAACAGCATCCTACTCCGTGCTTGAGAGAGATTAGGAAGATGACTCATACTAAGTTTAACCCTTATAAGTTGAGTAGTATGTCTCATAACCTAACAGCCTAATTGTCCTCACAAACTATTAAAGAGGATATTAAGAGGATTACCTAGACTATAGAGTTTTTGGGGTCCATACCCCAAATGGTTAACCAAGTCCCTGGATAAGGAGATGGGAGGACGACTGTATAGGCACGAACCTTGAACAAAACTTCGATTCTTAAAGAACTTGAAACTTTTGTTTATATTCTCTATCATCATTATCTTGCTTACTTATATTTTACTAACTTGACTAATGCTGCTAGTATAACCTAGTTTTGCAAGCTTATCCTGTTATCAAGCTTGTTCATGATATATATGTTATTGGAGGTACTCCACTAACATATTGTCTATCAGAACCGGTGCATGATGGTCTGATCAACCTAGTGTACTTGGTTCGCTCTTCATAAAATAATTCAATATAGAATGAGATATAATTAACTTATTCCCCAAGATCTCATTCGCAACTACGTTGAAAATTATATTTCAACTGCTTGACCTGTATCTTGTTTGGATCTATTCTAACATTATTCTACTTTTTGTGCCAGTAAGGATGAATCTTTGAAGTGGACACGTTCCTACCTCGACGAACACATCTGGTGATGCAGTCACCCAAGAGGAAGAGGTCCCACCAACGACTGGTGACCCCGTACCAGCTAGGACGACAATAGACTACCATGGCCCCATTGATGGTACAGCAGGAGACCCAAGTGCCACCAGTCATCCATACTGAGCAGACCACCGAAGTACCACCCGAAGGGAATATACCGCCACCATTAACTCAATAGTATCCACCTCAGTTCGGACCATAAATGTATCCACCACCAGAGGATGGAAACCCTACTACGCAGTTCATATATGCCATGATGCATACTCAGTAGTAATAGGCTGAGCTGATGAGGCAGAGCATGATGGAAGCACTGACTAGGCCCCCCACCTCCACCCCTGGTATCGGTACCAGCACCAGCTCTACATCCGTATGAGGGCTCTGTCAAGACTTCATGGATATGAACCCCAAGCCCTTCAGAGGTACCGAGGAACCACTAGAGGTTACCGTATGTCTTATCAGCATGAAGAAGCTACTGAGGGTGTCTCAGTTGCCAACAAATGATTGGATGACAGCAGTAGACTTGCTCTTAGAAGACAATGCCCATCACTGGTGGAAAGCTGAAGAAAGACGTTTGGGAGCCAATCAGACTTGGAAAGAGTTTTACCAACTCTTTAATGAGAGGTTCTTCCCTATCCATGTACGTGATGTCCTCTATGACCAGTTCCTTCATCTCAAGCAAGAAAACATGACTGTAGACAAATACGATGCAGGATTTAGTCGACTGAGCAGATTCGGTGCGATACTGATTCAAACTGAGCGGGAGAGGGCCAAGAGATTTCACAAGGAATGTCGGACTATCACCAGAACTCAAGAAGCATACTACTGTGCAGTCTAGAGTCTCTCATGCTGCAGTATTAGAAGAAGCTAGAATTTAGGAACTTATTTATAAGGAGGTACAACATGCTCAGAGATGCCCTATTCTAGCAACTGGGCCAAGTAACCTTATCCAGGGCGGACCAATCGGATTTTCTATAACACAACAACAACCGAGGACATCATCCTATCCAATTGATGAGCTCCTTTCATGTCGCTTCTATCATAGGAAGGGTCATGTTATGAAGAATTGTCGTCGTAAGGATAATGCATGATTTGTGGCTCCTATCATCACCGGGCCCGGGACTGTATAGGACAGCTAAAGGAAGCACAATAGCGGATGCAAGGACCAATATTACCAGGACTAGTAGAGCCCAGTCAACCATTGCATTGAGGTTATCCTAGAGGATCACACTTAGCTGACCAATCAGCACAAGTTAGTCAGGCTAGATAGGGGACAAATGGACGAAGGCATGGGCAAGGATTTAGTATGGCTGTGATAGACACCCATCCTGAGCTTGGGAATTTAGCAGGTATTATTCTAGTTATACTAGTTATTTTTTTAAATATGGCTTAGCATTACAATAAAACATTCATTAGCTTGGTCAACATGCATAGCATAATACATGTCTTAGTATGAATTACTAGTTATCAGCAGCCATGCATATGCACTACCTTCGACACCAATAGAAATCTATTGACCATAGTCTAGAAGACTTATTACGAATAGTAATTTATGAGTTAGTAGTTAGAGATCTTGCATGACGTACCTTATAATTTGCTACCCCATCAATAATCGTCTTGTGCTACAAAAGAGGGAACCATTCTATTCCCTCGGTATGTGTGTCATCCTGACATCCCTAACCAACGAGGGAGCATAAAGATGACATTGTTAATCGTTTCACCCATGTTCAAAATTTAAAGTATGATATCTAACTTGACACATTCCTCTAACCGGGCTAATAACCCAGTGGTTCATAGCGTCCACTTCTATCCGTATCTCTATCAATACTCCTATCGTGACTTTGAAATTTGGAGCACAACATTAGTCTTTTCTTCCAACAAATTTTATATATGAGACATAGACGATCCCACCTTCACCTAGGTATATCATATCCTACTCAAACATGTCTTTTTGTACTATATTTTTATGATACGACTTTCGGATCAAAAAGGCTAACTATAATCTTTACCGTGATACCGATGAACTTTCTGACTTCAATTGTAGATCCAAATTCGACTCAAATATTTTGACCGAATATATGGTTCTGATCTACTCGAAACCCACTACGCACATGCCACTAGTATGCCACTCAATTGAGGCCCCATGTATACTTATACACAAAAGTCGTAGAAGGTGCATCTTTAGACTTACGACACTTATTTAACCAATCCGACTCGAAGCTAGCCAAACCACTTGAGCTGGAACCTATTCTAAGTTACCCTAACCTAATGGGGATGGTTTAAATTAATCCTACGATATTGATCCATCCATTATAGATTGAACCCAAGACACTTTCAATATGAAATCCCTTAGAACCATTTGTCTCAGTTATATTTTGACCAATGCAATTCCAACTGTCTTGCTAAAGCATGACTATATTTGAACAATATTACTTTATAGTGCTATTGACCAAGAACCCCATGGTGGTATCTAGGCTTCCTTAGTGACGGCGATTATGGACAGTAATGCCCAATATTCTTGTTCCACCCTTTAAAAATTGTCCTTCTTAGAATCTTGTATCGTTACTCTTTGTAGTTAGCCAACTTCTATAAGTTGGATAGGGCCATGAACCAAGAACACGTTACCTTCTAGGAGATAGAGTAAATGTGGTTTCCCTTATAACCAACCCCTTTCTGTTTGGTAATCGAGTTAGGATTCGACGTACTTGCTCTCCCCTTGTACTAAATTTCGTATTCTTTGATATAAGAATTATTTTAATTTCGAGGACAAAATTTTTGTATGTTGGGTAGGATGTAAACCCCCTAAAAAATTTTGAAGCCAATTTTTATTTTCTTTTTTTTCTAAATTTTAAGTATTTTTAGCCTTGTAAATTATGTTATAATTTCTTTTATTATTTAAACCAGCAAGTAACAGCTAGTTGATGTATATGGTAAGAATTTTGTGTTCATGATATTACTAAAATGCTTCAAAATATTTTTTCATGATATATAGGATTTGTAGTAATTATTATAATTACTTATACAATTTAGAGTAATTCTTAATTAACTAATTAGCTTGTATAAAAGTTTTTTTTGAATTTTATAAATGTCAAAAGTAGCAGGTAACTGATGTATTACAAGTAAGCCTACACCAGTTATTGGTAAAATGCATTTTGAAAAAAAATATTTTAGATTTAGTCGAATGATTAAGGGTGTTTTACACATTTTTATTAATAAAAGAAAAAAAACATAACTGTACTGTTCCTTACGGAACAATACATAGTGCAAACCCGAGCTTTCCCGACTCCCATTAGAACCTGAGATTTAAGGAATTAAATCCCAGCAAAATATTCATCAAATCCAATCAAAATTGATTCTGTGTGATCCTCATATGATTCTCTACCAGATTGATCAAATCCTACTCGAATTCGTGTGGAGGATTGATCAAATATTTAGTTTAAAAACCTGCATAAAAACCTAGTTTGCGCGTAAGGAAAAACCCTTCTTCCTCAAACTCTACAACACCTTTGCCTTCCCCGACGCTTGCATCATACTCACCTACCCTCCGCGACTTCCCTGAACCGCCTGCAGTCGCCTGTCGATCGCTGGAGCGGCGCCAGACCGTCCTGCACAGCCACCGCCAACTAGTTAATATAGTATTGCTCTGTTTTAGCCGCAGTCGAGGTACCATCTTCATACCCGATTATCATGCTATATACTCGATCGAATATCGATCCAACAAATCCCGTATGGAGCTAATATAACCCTCTCCAGTACCCTTTAACTAGAATTGATCGTAACCCACTACTATGTACAGGAAATCCCTGGAGAAATCGACAAAAATCATGTTTAACTTGAACAGAAAGCCGATCCCAACCTCGATTTGGAAGGCTGTTCTTTGTTAGCATATAAGTGTTTCTCAAAATATAATTAAATAAGGTTATAGTCTAGATAACCAAGATTAAAAACCCTAGATTTGTTTTACTTATGCTGTAATTATTTTTACGATAAGTTAGTTCAAAATATGGGAAAACATGTTTTCAAAACAACCAATTTTAATAAAAATCACAGATACAGCGTGCGTCCCGACAAACCGGGCGACATGGTCATGAACTATACGCAACGAAAGGCGTATATGGATGTTGTCAACGTATGGGAACTGATGGAACTCGATTTCGCTGCGTGTGCGCGACGAAATCAGTGCGTATCCGTCGAGATACTTCCGTATCGAACTTTTGAAAACTTGGCCATAACTTCGTGTACGTTCATAGTATCGAGATGGAACTTGTGCCAACAGGATTGTATCAAAATTTTGGTCCTGTATGCCACGTTTGGTCTGATTCTGAGAAGGTCGACCGGAATGCCTATTTGGCGGGCCCGCAACCCGATCCAACGGGCGAAATTTTACACGGCCTGCCGGAATCCAATTTTGAACATATGGTTGGGTTTATTTTCTCAAACCGAACCCATAGACATGTAGCTTGGCGACTTTAAAGACCATAGATATTGGTAAGCATTTCGGTGCAAAATGGGTCCAACGGCGGACATCGTTTTGACCCAAAATTATAATTTTGCCCCTGTTCCAGAATTGGAATTTTGGATAGGCGTTTCATATATATATCTTTTACACTGGGAACGTTCTTGATGTTTGTTTCAGCATCCGGAGTCGTTCGTAGGTTTTGAGTTTCTAGCTGACGCTTCTGATTGTTGGATTTGCCATTTTCGTACCACCAGGCAAGCTACCTTGCCTTATACACTATTTATAAGTAGATGCATCTTTATTTATGTATTTAATGCATATTTATTATCTGTTTTCATTTGGATCCATTACTTCTTGTTCTTTTTTTCACTTTATTTTGCTTTCAGTTATTTTTCCTTCTTGCCTTTTTATATGCATATGGACCTAGTCTCAGCGGATTACCTTATGTTAGTGACCTTGGGAGGGAGAAGACAGTTAAATATATGGGCTACCCAAATCCAAAAGCCATAGTAACTGCATACTATGGTAATCGTGTCGCGACGACCACTAGCCTCGAGCTATGTGGACTGATGGGTCATGTGGGCCGCTAGCTTCGAGTTATATCCGCTGTTAGTATTGGTACTTGACGTGTGCGTGTTGTGAGTTGTTACCTTGTCCCGAGAGAGTCAGCCTTTACCTTCCTATACATTGTGATGTCTTCTAAAATGCATACTAGAAAGTTAGGAGACCTTAGTCAATTTCATGTTCTAATCATAGCATGGGAAAATGTCACGTCACGAAATAGTGTGTTACCCTTGTCCTTGTTTGGTTATAGGGGTAGCCCACTGTTTCGATGAAGGAATATTGAGCCGTGTTATAGTTTGGACACCTTACTTTTATTTTTTTACTTTATGGGATATTTTATATCCAGTTTATATGGCACGTTCTTCCTGTATCTTGTTACGTCCCTCTGGTGACTTGGTGATCTCTCCAAGTATATGTAAATTCCCGCAGGAGTATGGCTCGGTACTGGATCCTTCATATACCTTGATGACAAGGCGTCTCCTGCTGATATCTAGATTTATGTCATTCTTTGTGATTCATGTGGACATCTACTTTATTTGAGATTATTTTCATAGCTGTTAGGTGTGGGTATGTCCACTCGGCTATCTTTTAACTCACTTATTTATTTTATTTGGACTTCTTATATCTTCTGGGTGTGCTGTGGATGAGATATATTTTTATGATTTTCTGGCCTGCGATATATATTATTACAGCTTATGTATATATACTAGGATTCCATATATTAAAGTATTCTTCGTATATATGCAGCTGACATGTCTACTAACTTGGTCGTAAGTATTTTGGGACTGGGGCGTTACAATACTCATGCTCCTGAGAGTCACCTTGACCACCATCAATAGGTTAAGGATCAAGGTTGTAAGAATCTTCTTGTACTATCTCCCCTATAACTAAATACTCTGTAGTGTCCTCTAGAAATAGTTTGAAGCGAAATGGCTTTAACTCAGGAAATTTCATAGCCTCAAAAGACATCTCAGAATCTTGAGTGTTGGTTATGGTCTGATCCTCGATGAATACAATGTCCATGCTTTTATAGAGCTTCCTTTCTACTGCTTCATAGAGTCAATAGCCAAACTTATCCCGACTATAGCCGAAAAAGAAGCACTGCCTTGTGTTTTGCTCAAGTTTGGATTTCTATCTTTTGGTAATGCATGAAGTTCATACAACTAAATACTTGAAGGTAATTATATGACAGCTTCTTGCCATACCATACTTTGTTAGGCACATTACCCTACAAAGGAGCATTTGGAGACAATTGTAATATAAGCAGTAGTATTAAGAACCTTACCTCAATAATTGTCTGGCAAGTTTTTTTTATAGCAAATACCGTAACCTTTCCATCAGTGTCCTCTTCCTACGCTTTGCTATATCATTGAGCTGAAATGTCTTTAGAGGAGTCTTCTAGTATCGTATTCTTTGCTCTCTAAAGGGACCAATGTATTTATCGTCATTGTCGGATCGAACACATTTCAGCTTGTTGCCCGCATCTCCAATTCAATAGAGGCTTGAAACTCTTTAAAAATAGACAACACCCGATCCTTTGGCTTTAGAGAATGGACTCAAACTTTCTTAGATTAGTCATCAATAAAATTAAAAAAAAAAGCATCAGTAATAGATTTTATCTTTATTGGATTACAAAAATTTGAGTGAACTAACTCATGCAACATCCGCTTCCTTGAAGTTGGGTGACTTTGGAAAGATAGTGATTTTTCTTGTCTGCCAAACAATGTGTGAATCTCTCCAAGTTTGTGGACTTGAGCTCTGGAATCACTTTCATGTTCAACAAGTAGCTTATTACCTTCTCGCTGATATGGCTGAGCCGCCTATGCCACAACATAACAAACACATCACTAACTGTGTTCATCTCTTGTGTCCCCTGTGCAGTACTTTTCAAATAGTAGAGATCAGACTTCTTGCTTCCTTTGGCAATCACCTCCGCCGCCCCCGCTGCCACTCCGACCACCGCGAGAGAGAGAGAGAGAGAGAGAGAGAAAGAGAGAGAGAGAGATTACTTTCGAGAGAGAGAGGAGAGGACGCCGTCGATCGTCGAAGCCGCGAGAGAAAGAGAGAGAGAGAGAGAGAGAGAGGAGAGAGTGAAATTTGGGGGGAATGAAAAGTTTCTCCCGTCGTTTCAATTTAAGTCTAGGTCGTATATTTAGCGATGGACTAGCAATAGAAAAAAACCGTCGCTAGTCTGTCGCTCTTTTTGGTACTTGCCGACGGACTATCTGTCGCTACGTAGTCGAAGATTTGTTCCGCCGCTTCTTCCAACAATTCCCGTCAAATAGTCGACTGCATAGCGACGACCACATATCCGTCACTATGTCTCCGACGCCCTCCTGACGGACGTGCGACCTTTTCTCCCCCTTAAAATAAAATTAAAAATATATCGATTAGTCATCAGTACTCCATCGGTTATTTGTCGCAAATCCTTCGCTAACGCCGACGGAAAGAATCCGTCGCTAATGTGCCGTCGCTAATTGACTGTATTTTGGTAGTGTAAGGTTGAGGCCAAATTAGTCATATTTAAGTCTCTAATCTAATTAAACCTACCCATGAATAATTAGTCTAACCCACTAACTAAAAATAATGTCATGTGGGCCATGCCTAACTAATGAGTGGGTCCCTCTAGAGTCAAAACTATCCCGGGTCCCCGATACAAGTCGGATTGAGTTGAAATTTGAACTCGACTCAAATAACCCTAAAATATTATCATAAATAAATAAATAATTTCAAAATAATTCTGAAGTGGAAAAATGACCAAAATATTCCTGTTCATGAAAACTGGGGGTGACACCTTCGAACCCTAATTTCTCAAAATCCTTCCAAATCCTAATTTTACAAATCCCTCCTAAGGCCAAAAATCCCTCGATTGGTGAGAAAAATAAATATATGAGCCTGTTACCTTTGCTTGTCGTCGTTGGTGTCCCGATCGGTGAAGGAGATAATTAATAAAGGGGGAGAGGGAGAGAAAGATTACGTCACCTTTGCCTACCACCATCGAGGAGATAGAGATGAGAGCGCCTTCGTATGGTGGCCATCGGCCCTAGGGTCAGGGTTCAGGGAGGGTTATGGTTTCGAATTTGGAAGGAGAGAAAGGGGGCCTGAAAAAATCGAGAAGGGGAGAGAGGCGCGGGGAAAGAGAGGCACACGGAAGGGGAGGATTTTTTTGATCTAGAAAAATTAGAAAAGTGAGGGGGCATAAGGGTTGGAAAATAGATTTTTGTAATTTTTTTATAACCCAAGTGAATAGAGTATAAATTTACGAACAATATATAACGTTTATATTATAAAAATGTTATAATAGCCCAAAAACTCTTCAAAACCGTCATGTTATGTGGTGTTGCTGAAATCCTGTAACGCTTATATTTGAACCGTTGTAATAGCTTCTTTTCAAGCGTCATAACAGAGTATTTTTCTTGTAATGGCAATTTTACGTAGAAAAACCAGACGAAAAAAGCGCTGAAGGTCGGAGTCCAACACTGAAAAGCTTCCACTATTGGATTAAGAAATACACTGACTCCTTACAAGCTTCTCACCAATCCAAAACGGATCACTACAACTTCTTGAAATAGAAAATAGATTACAGGCTCACGAAGAATGAAGACGACAAGACAAGATTACCCGAAAATGATTTTCCCTTCAAAGTAGTCGTCAACTCCCCTCTCTCTCTCTCTCTCTCTCTCTCTCTCTCTCTCTCTCTCTCTCTCCAATAGATACCTCTTCGTTATTTGAATTAGGGTTAGGAAAAACCTAATATATACCCCCTCAAACCTGCAACATATCTGGACCACTGGATGTGATTCAACAATGTATAAAATATCCCAAATCTTGCACAGCTTATCGACAATCGAGTTTGGGCCGAACTCAGTTATTTCGAGCCCGCATGTCGAGCAGCCTATTGTCCTTCTAGTGACCGAACTCGGTGGGGAGACCAAATTCGGGCCGAACTCAACCGACTCTGGATAGAATTTCTACTACTTCGAAACACAACTTTCTCTAATACTCCCAATTAATGGCACTCGTCGCACTACCCAGGCATCTCCGACAAACGGATGGTGCTCGTCGTTCTATGGAGTTTGTCCACATAGGTTGGAAATCCCACCCAACTCCGACATAATATATGTTGTTGATTAATATTTTTGCAGATTCAAAATTGGATCATCTTCGTTATAGTGTTTATAATTGATTATATATTTCTATTCTCTCACAAGATCCAAATCTCTGAATCACATAGTCGCTATAAGTATATTGTGTCTCAGTTTTTCTAGATAGTCTTGGTAAAAAGGAATTGTTATAAACTTATAGGATTTTGGATTCGACTCAATTATGGGATCCAACATGCAGGAATTTGCTTACAGTTTTTTGCTGAAAAAAAAAGGAGAAGAAGAAGAAGAAGAATAAGAAGTAACAACATTTAGCATTGCACTATATTTTTAGCAAAGTGCCTTACTGCTACTACTGTTAGACTCTTACTTCCTTGCTGCTACTGCTACTACTACTGCTACTAGCCTGTTAATGCCCTACTGCCAGTGCTGTTATACTTTCTGTGCTATTTTAGTCGGATTCTCTTCCTCAGCCATTGGCGAGGCATACACTGCAGCTAATGGTGATATTTCATAAATTCACAAAATTGTTCATTATATTGAAATGTTACTAATTTTTTTTTACAAGAAATGACGATGTTGATTTGGCATGAGATATGAGAACGTGTATACTGTATAGCCAACAGGATTTCATGTCCGTAGCTATCCCGACTAGAAATTGATACCAAAACATAGAATTGACATTAGTAAAACCTTAGTCAATTTCTTGATTTGTTGAGCCATCGTTATCTTTAATGGGAGATTTAAGGCTTGGATGTTACTGATGATGAGGTCGACTGGAACTTAGTAAGATTTGTAGAACTGGTGACAGGTTCCCGGACAGGTTCTCAACACACTAGTACGCAGGAGGGAAAAACTGAGATGGAGAAATATGTTTATTTCTTAGTTGTGTTGTGTTGCTTTGTTACAGCACTTCTTAAATAGCAAATGAAGAGTCAATTACAACCACACACAAAAAAAACAAAGCAAAGCATAAAAGTAGCTAAACTAAAGAATAGTTCTGCTCCTAAGGAATAGCTCATAGGGAGGAGTAGTTCTCTAGAGGGCACGTGCAGGATTACTTCCAACATACTCCCCCTTAATCCTGGTGTGACCCAAGATCACGAATACCTAGCAGGTGCCGCATTGTTCCAAGCTTCACCGCCTGTAATGCTTTCGTGAGCACATCCGCTCGCTGCTCCTCTGTGTGAATGTATTCCACAACGATCAGTCCTTTTTCGACACAATCACGTATAAAGTGGTACTTCATGTCGATATGCTTGTTGCGGTTATGGAATACAGGGTTCCTCATCAAGGCAATGGCGGACTGGTTGTCTACGAATAGTTTCACTGCCTTGGGCTTCTTTCCTGTCAGCTCCCCCAACAGGCTTCTTAGCCATAGTGCTTGACAAGCCGCCGCCGTCGCCGCCATGAACTCAGCTTCACATGATGACAGCGCCACCGTTTTCTGCTTCTGGGAGTTCCACGAGATTAGGCTGTCGTTGACATAGAACGCCATACCACCGGTGCTTTTCCTGTCATTCATATCACCGGCTAGATCACTGTCCGTATAGCCAGTGATCACTTCTTCTCCACCACTACATCCATATACAAGTCCGTAGTGAACTGTCCCCTTCAAATATCGCAGAATTTGCTTTACCGCTTTGTGGTGCATTACCGTGGGTCTCTCCATAAATCTGCTTGCCACTCCGACAGCAAAGGAAAGGTCAGGTCTTGTGTGAAGGAGATACCTGAGACAACCGATGACGTGGCGATACTCCGTAGCATCAACAACCTGTCCATCGGGATCTTTGTGCAGCTGCGTTTTCTGCTCCATGGGAAACTTGGTTGGTTTGCATTCCATCATCCCGAACTGAGTCAGCACTCTCTTGGCATAAGCATCTTGTTTGATTGTGATACGCCCTTCTTCTTGATTCACTTCGATCCCGAGATAGTAGTTGAGTAGACCAAGATCACTCATCTCGAATTCGGACATCATCTGGCGCTTGAATTCCTCGATTGCTTTTGGATCTTCACCTGTCACAATAAGATCATCAACATATACGCCCACAAGTACATTTGTATGATCTTTTCCTCTCATGTAGACTGCTTGGTCCTGTGCACACTTGGTGAACCCAAGGTGCTTCAAGCTCTTGTCGAGACGTGTGTTCCAAGCCCGTGGCGCCTGCCGAAGTCCGTAGAGTGCCTTGCTCAGTTTGAGCACAAGGTGCTCCTTATTCTTCACTATGAAACCTTCCGGTTGAGTCACGTACACTTGCTCCTCGAGCTCCCCATTGAGAAAGGCTGATTTTACATCAAGGTGATGAACTTGCCAGCTACGATTTGCGGCTAAGGCGAGAATAACACGCACGGTGTCAAGCTTGGCTACCGGAGCAAACACCTCCTCGAAGTCAATCCCCTTCCTCTGGACATATCCCTTCGCGACCAATCTTGCTTTGTGCTTGATCACATCACCGCTCGAGTTCTTCTTCAACTTGTACACCCATTTGAGTCCAATGGGTTTATGTCCGGACGGTAGCGTGGTCAGTGTCCATGTTGAGTTCTTCTCGATGGACTCGATCTCCTGCTTCATAGCTTCCCGCCACTCATGGTCAAGTGCAGCATCTTGAAAGCTTGCTGGTTCTTCAGCCGACAAAAATAGCATCTCTGGATCAAGAGGTGTCTCCTCAGTTTCAGCATATATGTCAGCAATTGGGCGGTATCTCCTTGGCTCGCTTGAGTCTGTCGTCGGTGTGGGTGATGTCACGCCCCGATTCCGTAGAATCGATAGTCGTCCCCCAGGCGTGATGCCGTGCAAGCCTAAGTTGCGCTTGCACAAGGCATAGTCATAATTGTTATCCGAAACACAACAACAGCAGAATGCGCAGAGTAAATTGAACACACATTATAGAGAAGGAAACATAAGCTTTATTGATAATGAAACATCATTTTACAGACTCGATACAAAGGCGCCGCGCGGGCTTTTTACAAACTGACTCCATTACAAAATAAACGTCGACGAGATAGCCATTCCATACATTCATCCCTTAACTTTACAACCAAAATTACAAACCACCTGGGATGGTGGGAAGGCGCTCCATCTGTCTTCGATGCTTCAACAGCGGAGTCTTCAAAACAGTTGATCCAAGCTTCAATGCACGGACGAAGCTTCAAAACACGCGAGCGTTGCCTCCCTTTATGTAGCACGCCCTTCCAGATCTATCGCACCTGTATAGAGAGCGAGGATCAGTACAATCAACATGTACTGGCGAGTGGCTAATTACTTTCCAGGCTCTCATTTGGTTCAAGAATTTGATAAAATCATTCAACTTGCTTTTAGTGGTCTTTCTAACCATCCTGGATATTTTCATAAGAAGCATTAAGTTACACCAAGGTTTCTTCCGGCGGAGCGCGCCGTGCGACATAAAACTTTACCATGTTAGCTGATAGCAATTTATATCAAGTGTCTGTTATGGGATTGGCCTAACCAGCCGCCTTGGACGTAGCCTGGCAGTACGGGACCCTTTCAACGCAGGTAGCGAGCCCCGATGAAAGTCCCCGCCTTACCGATCGCCTTACCAGCGGTGCCTAACCAGCGCGGCTACAACCAGTTTCTTCCTAGGCCGAGACGGTCCCGTGGCCGCGGGTCTCCGCTCGAAGAAACCACCCCTTGTCGACAAGTTGTCCAAGTTCATAGGGTTAACATGGAGTGTTTTAGGATACCGTTGGGGCTTGTTATGTGATCAATTCATTCACTTGGTTGTTTTGCAGGCATGAATTAATTCTATCTCTTTTCAACACAACGCATTTGTTATTCACTTCTAACACACAAGACTTGTTTTCTGCAAGCGAATCATTAAATCTTAGTAACATTACCCGAGTTCTCATTTGAAATAGAGGGTCGAGACGAAGGGGGTCAGCCACTCACCTTGAGTTTTTGCTTGAGGCGAGGGACTTGTTGGCTGCGCTAGACGTCGCCTACGCGATCACCTGAAATCGCACAAGCAACCGATTAGAACACTGTATTATGTAAGAGTTCGATAGAAAATGCGAGCTCGAATGTAAACCATGAAAACCATCGAAAACATTCACGAAAACGCATTCGTTAAACCAAAGCCAAAACCAACGCAAGCGGCGTGAAAAGCAGAGCAGCGGGAGGTCTCTCCCGACTCAGCCGCAAAGTCAATCCTCGAGACGCAACCCGCTGAATATGGGACTTGGTTCCGAAGAATCCATCCCATAACGTGGAATGGACCTTAATTCAACCGTTCCCGTTCGATCGATTCGATCGATCCCGACCTATCGGTCCCGACCGAGTCGATAGCAACAGTGTTCCTTTCTCGCGCACCCCGTGGACGAATCGACGGGGCACGATGTAGGGACGGGGCACTACACCATAACCAACTAAGAAAAAGTTTCGTCCTCGAAACTTATGAACAGAACCTACCTCTATGAAAACAATGAAGGAAACTTTTCCTTCATCTCAGACTCGAGTTCCCATGTCGACTCTTCTGCCGCATGGTTCCTCCAAAGTACGCGAACGAGAGGGATCGTCCGATTCCGCAGCAGCTTATCCTTGCGTTCTAAGATTTGAACTGGCACTTCGACGTAGGATAAGTCGGACTTTAGCTCCAGCTGGCCAAAATCCACCACGTGGCTAGGGTCGTGCACGTACTTCCGCAGCTGGGAGACGTGGAAGACGTTGTGCACACCTTCGAGCGCCGGCGGTAGGGCAATTTTATAGGCCACTGGGGCGACCCGCTCGAGTATTTCAAACGGCCCAACGAATCTCGGACTCAGCTTCCCCTTCGCGCCGAACCGAGTAACTCCCCGCATAGGCGACACCTTCAGGAACACATGATCGCCTACCTGGAACTCAAGCGGTCTTCGATGGGTATCGGCGTAGCTCTTCTGCCGACTCTGTGCAATCTTCAGTCTTTCCCGAATGAGCTTGACCTTCTCCACAGTCTGTTCCACCAGCTCCGGGCCGAGTATCTGCCGTTCCCCGACTTCATCCCAGCAAATGGGTGATCTGCACTTCCGGCCGTACAAAGCTTCATACGGTGCCATTTGGATGCTGGACTGATAGCTATTGTTGTATGCAAATTCCGCCAACGGTAGATGGACGTCCCAGCTTGATTTGAAGTCAATTGCGCAGAGCCGTAGCATGTCTTCGAGAATCTGATTAACGCGCTCCGTTTGGCCATCGGTCTGAGGATGGTAAGCTGAGCTAAACTGCAACTTGGTACCCAGCGCCGACTGAAGGCTACTCCAGAATCGCGACATGAACCGTGAATCCCGATCAGAGACGATGGATACTGGAACTCCGTGCAGCCGTACTATCTCGTCAAGATAAATCTGTGCCAGGCGATCAACGCTCCAAGTAACTTTGATGGCAATGAAGTGCGCTGACTTGGTTAGTCGATCGACGATGACCCAGATAGCGTCGCTCCCCCGTGGTGTCTTCGGCAGGCCAACAATAAAGTCCATCGTGACATGATCCCATTTCCATTCTGGAATGGCAAGGTTCTGCATCTCCCCGCCCGGTCGTTGATGTTCAGCTTTCACCTGCTGACAGGCCATGCATTGCGACACGAAGAGCGCCACATCTCTCTTCATCCCGTGCCACCAGAAGGTCGTGCGGAGGTCCTTATACATCTTGGTGCTGCCTGGATGCAATGTATATTTCGTATAATGGGCCTCCAACATTATCTCCTTTCGTAGTTCTTTATCATCCGGAACGCATAGTCGGCCATTCATTCTCAGCACGCCGGTGTTGTCTTCCGCAAAGTCGGTCGCACTACCTGTTGAAATTCGCTCGCGCATTTTCTTCAGGTACGGATCATCCTTCTGAGCGGTCTTGATCTTTTCTAGCAAACTCGGCTCTAACTGTAGCTGCGCCAACCGTATATCCCTGAATCGAACCCGGAGATCGATGCCCATTTCTTCTAAATCTCGTAGTAGTATGCGGTTGATGGAGAGCGAGGCAAGATATTTCCGACTCAGAGCGTCCGCCACCACATTTCCCTTGCCCGGAGTGTAGTCGATCGTCAAGTCATAGTCTTTAATCAGTTCGAGCCAGCGCCGCTGTCGCAAGTTCAACTCCTTCTGAGTGAAGAGATACTTGAGGCTCTTGTGGTCGGTATAGATCGCGCACGCCACACCATATAGATAGTGACGCCACAATTTCAACGCGAACACAATTGCCGCTAACTCCAAGTCGTGCGTAGGATAGTTCTTCTCGTGCGGCTTCAATTGTCTCGAGGCGAAGGATATCACCTTGTTCCGCTGCATGAGCACACATCCCAAGCCCTGGCCTGAAGCATCGCTGAATATCTGGAAACCCTCTGGCCCATCCGGAAGCGCGAGTATAGGTGCCGAAATTAGCCGCTGTTTCAGCTCTTGGAAGGAAGCCTCACAGTCATCCGACCACTCATACGCGACTCCCTTTTGAGTGAGGCGAGTCAGAGGCGATGCAATCTTCGTGAAGTCCTTCACGAAGCGTCGATAGTATCCCGCCAAACCAAGAAAGCTTCGAATCTCACTAGCAGACGCAGGCCGCTTCCAATCAGCAACAGCTTCCACTTTCTTCGGGTCGACTGCAATGCCCTCGGACGAAATGATGTGACCAAGGAAGGATACGCTGCTGAGCCAAAATTCGCACTTACTCTGCTTCGCGTACAACTCATGTTCTCGAAGTGTCTGGAGCACGGCCCGTAGATGTTCTGCATGCTGCGCCCTGTCTTTCGAGTAGACGAGAATATCATCAATAAAGACTACCACAAATTTATCAAGGAAAGGTCGAAACACCCGATTCATCAGGTCCATGAAGGCGGCAGGAGCGTTCGTCAGGCCGAATGGCATCACCAAAAACTCGTAGTGGCCGTATCGAGTGCGAAAGGCGGACTTTTGCACGTCGTCTGACTTAATCTTGAGTTGATGATAGCCTGAGCGGAGATCAATCTTCGAAAATATCGAGGCGCCTTGCAGTTGATCGAATAAGTCGTCTATGCGGGGCAATGGGTACTTGTTCCGGATGGTAGCTTTGTTCAGCTCCCGGTAATCGACGCACAGACGCAGGGACCCATCCTTCTTCTTTACGAACAATACGGGCGCTCCCCACGGTGAAACACTAGGCCGAATAAACCCTTTATCGAGTAACTCTTGTAGCTGGACCTTGAGTTCCTTCAGCTCGGCGGGAGCCATTCTGTACGGGGCCTTAGAAATCGATCGAGTATCAGGAAATGTATCGATGCTGAACTCGATCTCTCGGTCGGGGGGCATGCCGGGTAGCTCGTCCGGAAACACATCGGAGAATTCTGCCACAACGTCGGTCTGACCTACGTTTGCACCATCCTGTCGCATGTCTCGGACGGACGCCAAGTAGCCTTCGCACCCAGAATGCAGCATCCTCCGAGCAGAGATTGCCGAGATCAACATGCAGGTCGACGACGCCTCACCACACGAAAAGCAGAATTCAGGCACTCCTGGTATGCGGAAAGTGACCGTCTTCCTGGCACAGTCTATGGTTGCGTTGCACGGCCCGAGCCAATCCATTCCCAGAATGATATCGAAGTCATTCATGTCTAGGACCATCACGTCCAGACCGATCTTTTGACCGCCGATACAGATAATCCCGTCGGTACAGGCTGAATTAGTGAGTATAGGTGTGCCCGAAGGTGTGCTCACGCTAAGGTCGAGGTCTAATGATACTAATGGAAATTTATGCTCGGCGACAAAGTCCGCCGCTATAAAACTATGTGAAGCACCTGAATCAAATAGTACGCGAGCAGGCACATTATTAAAACTAAGTATACCTGTCACGACCGTGTCTGATGCCAGCGCTTCATCCCGAGTCATGGCGTAGACGCGGCCCTGGGCATTGGGGCGACGGTCTAGACCATTTTGCGGTGCAGGTTGATGGGCTCGAGGCGCTGGGACTTGATTCCCTGAACGGTGCTGTTGGGGCGCCATTGGACGATGTTGTTGGGGCGCCGTTGGGTTCGGCCTTCTGATTGGACACTCAGCACGTTGGTGGCGCCTCTTGCCACAGTTCCAGCACCCATCCTCTGGTATCCGGCAGTAGTCAATCGTGTGACCGTGACGACGACATCGGTTGCAGTATCGTGTGTCACGCCCTTGATATCCGCCTTGGGGCCCGTTGTTCGGACGCTTGGTCATGTTGTTTCCTCCCGCGTGGCTAGGGCGTTTGTGATTGTAGGTATGCACAGCGCCGGCAGCACCTGGAGGGTATTGGCTTTCAAGGCGGAGGGCGTGGTTGAGAGACTCCCCCATCGTTGGGTATTTTGGAACGGACACATGGGCGGAAATAGATGGCCGTAGGCCCACTTCGAACCGTCGTGCACGACTCGCCAGGGAAGGCAGGTATTGTCCAGCAAACTTGGCTAACTTGTTGAACTCTGCTGCATACTGCCGCACCGTCATATTCCCTTGCTTTAGCTGCATAAACTCATTCTCCTTCTCTTGTCGAATGGCATCGGGAAGGTACTCGATCTCGAACGCCTCTCGGAAGGTGGCCCAAGATATTGCCGCTGTCTCGTCGTTGCGTCTGATTGCTCGCTTCTGCACGGCCCACCAGTCGTGCGCGTTCAATCGGAGTAGAAGTTGAGCGCATGCGACTTTCTTGGACTCATCGACACCCAGGAGCTCGAACCGGTCTTCCAACTCCTCCAGCCAATCGATCGCCAACGAAGGGTCTTCAGTACCGCAGAAGGAAGTACGGAAGCTCTTTGTGAATTTTGACACGTCGAAGCTGGAACTTCTCGGCGCCGCAGGCATAAGCTCGGGTACCTCCGGTTCGATTTCACTTTGTCTGGCCGCAGGCTCGGTCACGGCAGGAGTCGTCGCAGAGTTGTTGTTGTTGGCCACCACAGTCTGTACAATTTGCTGAAGAGTATCAAGCTGCTTCTGCTGCAACTTGAATTGTGCATCGAATCGGGCCTCGAACTGGGTCTGGCGTGCCTCTACCTCCCGTCGATGTGCCTCCGTCTCCCGTCGATGTTGCTCATTCAGGCGTTGATTCTCCAGAGCTTGTTGTTGTTGCGCTTCCAGCATGCGCAACATCCGTCCCATGGCATCGTTTGAGGGTCCGGGCCTCGAGCTACTCGAGCCGCTCGAAGCACTTTCTTCGTTCGCCACATTCACCGTCGCACCTTCTGGGATTTTGAAGGTAAAAATGCATTAGTAACCAAACTTATTACGGACTCCCTTGTATGGAACGACGTATCTCATCGACACGAGACCAACGATTTGAGACTGAAAACTCGACACTAGAGGCCAAGGACGTAAAGCCGTGCTCTGATACCAATATGTCACGCCCCGATTCCGTAGAATCGATAGTCGTCCCCCGGGCATGATGCCGTGCAAGCCTAAGTTGCGCTTGCACAAGGCATAGTCATAATTGTTATCCGAAACACAACAACAACAGAATGCGCAGAGTAAATTGAACACACATTATAGAGAAGGAAACATAAGCTTTATTGATAATGAAACATCATTTTACAGACTCGATACAAAGGCGCCGCGCGGGCTTTTTACAAACTGACTCCATTACAAAATAAACGTCGACGAGATAGCCATTCCATACATTCATCCCTTAACTTTACAACCAAAATTACAAACCACCTGGGATGGTGGGAAGGCGCTCCATCTGTCTTCGATGCTTCAACAGCGGAGTCTTCAAAACAGTTGATCCAAGCTTCAATGCACGGACGAAGCTTCAAAACACGCGAGCGTTGCCTCCCTTTATGTAGCACGCCCTTCCAGATCTATCGCACCTGTATAGAGAGCGAGGATCAGTACAATCAACATGTACTGGCGAGTGGCTAATTACTTTCCAGGCTCTCATTTGGTTCAAGAATTTGATAAAATCATTCAACTTGCTTTTAGTGGTCTTTCTAACCATCCTGGATATTTTCATAAGAAGCATTAAGTTACACCAACGTTTCTTCCGGCGGAGCGCGCCGTGCGACATAAAACTTTACCATGTTAGCTGATAGCAATTTATATCAAGTGTCTGTTATGGGATTGGCCTAACCAGCCGCCTTGGACGTAGCCTGGCAGTACGGGACCCTTTCAACGCAGGTAGCGAGCCCCGATGAAAGTCCCCGCCTTACCGATCGCCTTACCAGCGGTGCCTAACCAGCGCGGCTACAACCAGTTTCTTCCTAGGCCGAGACGGTCCCGTGGCCGCGGGTCTCCGCTCGAAGAAACCACCCCTTGTCGACAAGTTGTCCAAGTTCATAGGGTTAACATGGAGTGTTTTAGGATACCGTTGGGGCTTGTTATGTGATCAATTCATTCACTTGGTTGTTTTGCAGGCATGAATTAATTCTATCTCTTTTCAACACAACGCATTTGTTATTCACTTCTAACACACAAGACTTGTTTTCTGCAAGCGAATCATTAAATCTTAGTAACATTACCCGAGTTCTCATTTGAAATAGAGGGTCGAGACGAAGGGGGTCAGCCACTCACCTTGAGTTTTTGCTTGAGGCGAGGGACTTGTTGGCTGCGCTAGACGTCGCCTACGCGATCACCTGAAATCGCACAAGCAACCGATTAGAACACTGTATTATGTAAGAGTTCGATAGAAAATACGAGCTCGAATGTAAACCATGAAAACCATCGAAAACATTCACGAAAACGCATTCGGAAAACCAAAGCCAAAACCAACGCAAGCGGCGTGAAAAGCAGAGCAGCGGGAGGTCTCTCCCGACTCAGCCGCAAAGTCAATCCTCGAGACGCAACCCGCTGAATATGGGACTTGGTTCCGAAGAATCCATCCCATAACGTGGAATGGACCTTAATTCAACCGTTCCCGTTCGATCGATTCGATCGATCCCGACCTATCGGTCCCGACCGAGTCGATAGCAACAGTGTTCCTTTCTCGCGCACCCTGTGGACGAATCGACGGGGCACGATGTAGGGACGGGGCACTACAGGTGAGCCGCTTGAAGTTGAGGCTGCAGCTTGTGGTGTAGTAGGCTCCCTTGACGCCATTGCCGCTCCGTGCGTCATAGGTGTTGCCGCATCTCCCGTGCCCTCCGGCATGTGTACAGTCTCGTCCACCGCTCTCTGTGGAGCGATTATCGTCTCGACAACAGGATCTTCGACTGAGATATCTACCCAGCCTTGTGGTTCGGTACCGTCACCATCGTTCCAGTCCCATCTTCTTTCTTCCTCGAACACGACATCCCTGCTCACCTGGATCTTGCTGCGTTGAGGATTATAGAGGCGGTACGCTTTGCAGCCCTCTTCCACGCCAAGGTACACCAATGACGTGCTTCGGTCATCAAGTTTCTTGTGATGAGGACCTGCAGTCTTCATGTGTGCGACGCATCCAAAAATCCTTAAGTGTTCCAGGTTTGGTTTCTTACCAGTCCAAGCTTCATACGGCGTGAGCGTACCGAGAGCTTTAGTTGGCAACCGGTTGAGCAGGTACACAGCATGTCTGACCGCCTCGCCCCACATGCTTCCAGGAACATGCATGCTCTTGAGTAGGCTCCTTGTCGTTGCCATCACGGTGCGATTCCGGCGCTCCACTACGCCGTTCTGTTGTGGCGTATATGGTGCGGTAAGGTGCCGTTGTATGCCTTCGCCTTCACAGAAGCTTGTGAATTCCTTGGACAGGAACTCACCTCCTCGATCAGTTCTGAGTGTCTTCATCTTGCTGTCACACTCATTCTCTACAAGATACTTGAATTTCTTGAAAGCATCAAAGGCATCGCTTTTTTCTTTGAGCATATACACCCACATCATGCGACTGAAGTCATCAACAAGTAGAAGAAAATACTTGTTACCTGCAAGTGTAGCGGGTGTAATCGGGCCACAAATGTCGGCGTGCACAAGTTGCAGTGTCTTCTCAGCTCTGAAGCTTGCCTGCAGTGGGAACGGTAGCCGTGCCTGTTTGGCGATGAGGCACCCATCACATAGTTGGTTTGGGTGAGAAATCTTCGGCAGTCCGGTGGCCATTCCCTTCTCTGCCATCATCTTGAGCGCAAAGAAATTCACGTGCCCGAGCCTTGCATGCCACAACCAAGCTGGGTCTTGTACTTTGGCCATTAGACATATCGGCCTACAAGATTCAAGGGCTATCTTGTACAGACGGTTAGGCGATCTCCTCACCTTCATTAGCAGGATGTCGTTCCTGTCGAACACCCTCAAGTAGGAACCGACAATCTCCACCTTGCTTCCATCTTCCGTTAATTGACCAAGGCTCAATATATTACTTCTTAAGCTTGGAATGAAGTATACCTCCGACAGAAGTCGTTGTTCCCCATTCTTGCATTGGAGCAGGATTGATCCCTTGCCCTCAATCCGCACGGTTGAGCCGTCGCCAAACTTGACATGGCCAGTGATGTTCTGATTAAGGTCCTTGAACTTTCCTCGGTGCCCCGTCATGTGGTTGCTAGCGCCGTTGTCAAGGTACCAAACGTCGGTGTCGGCCTGCACTTCTCCAGCTCCACGCAAGTCTTGTTCTATCTTCTCTTCATTGAGCATGACGAGGTCAGGCGTCTCCTCCTGAGTCTCTCCCAGCAGCAATGCGGCCTCCTCGTCTTGCGCTCGTGCTAGGTTCGCCTCCTCAACACGATGCTTGTTGCGACACTCCGACGCATAGTGTCCAAAGTTTTCATAATTGAAGCACTTGATTTTTGATTTATCGCGGTTGGAGCCTGAGCCGCGAGTTCCCTCACCCTCCTGGTGTTGCGCTATTTGGCCGCCACGGCCACCCCTGCCGCGCCCGCGACCACGACCACGGGGCTTACCACGGCCCCGATCGTCGCTAAAGTGCCCCTTTCCTCTCGACGAAGAATCGGCGTCGCCTTTCTTCGACCGCGCTTGCCACTCAGCGTGAGTAAGCAAGAGTTGTCCGTTGTTGCTCTCGCCTCGACCGCGTATGCGTTCTTCGTACGCTTTGAGGCGGCCAATCGCTTCTTCGACCGGCATGGTCTCCACATCCGCAAACTGCTCGATCACAGCAACGACCTGCAGGTACTTGTCTGGGACGGAGACGAGCAACTTCTTGACGATGACGACGTCCTCCATATCGTCTCCCAATCCACGAATCTTGTTTGCGAGGGTCGTCAATTTTCCCGCAAACTCATCGATGGAGTCTGTCTCCTTCATACGAAGAGCCTCGAACTCACTCTTCAAGGTTTGAATCCTTGCCTTCTTCACCCGATCAGCACCTAGGTACCTTGTCTTCAAGCTTTCCCAAGCTTCCTTAGCCGTTTTGTGCTTGGCCAGCTGGAGTAGGATTTCCTCGGGGACAGCTTGGAAGATGCATGCCAATGCCATCTTGTCCTTCTTCTTTTCTACGACCACCCGGGCCGCGGGTTCAATGGCGTCCCAAACGCCTTGAGCCTCCATGAAGACCTCCATCTTGATCGCCCAAGTGGAATAATTGCAAGACGTCAGCATCGGGTAGTGCAGGGTTATGCTCCCCTCCTTTGTTGTTGGCGCCGACGAGTGCTCGATGATTGACATCTTGTCGAGTCGAAAATACTTTGGCATACAACCCGGGGCTCTAATACCAAATGTAGAACTGGTGACAGGTTCCCGGACAGGTTCTCAACACACTAGTACGCAGGAGGGAAAAACTGAGATGGAGAAATATGTTTATTTCTTAGTTGTGTTGTGTTGCTTTGTTACAGCACATCTTAAATAGCAAATGAAGAGTCAATTACAACCACACAAAAAAAACAAAGCAAAGCATAAAAGTAGCTAAACTAAAGAATAGTTCTGCTCCTAAGGAATAGCTCATAGGGAGGAGTAGTTCTCTAGAGGGCACGTGCAGGATTACTTCCAACAAGATTGCTATTGACTTAACGAGTCATTGCTAGGATTAATTGCGTCAATGATGCGTCGTGATCAAGGCTTATTTGAATCGACCCCTTAAGCCCAACATTCACCGACCGCAGAATTGGTTGGGAAAATTCCACGCACCAACAATATTTACAGCGCAGGTCTTTCAAATATGTTCGTGATGTTCCTGAATGTTCTTAGGTTGGATGAAGTCCAAGACAATTGTATTAGTCGGTCATTATTTATATATTCAGTAACACCCTATATAAAGAGACACTTCCCCTGAACCTCTCCATAGAATCCTCTCGAGATCCTAAACTCAGCAAAGATCATGAAGGTATCCTCAGCTTTTTATTGAATCTTTTCTTATATATATATATATATATATATTTTTTTTTTCTTTTATATATATATATATATATATATATATATATATATATATCATTGCATTGTATTGTGTAATAAATATATTTTCGGATGCATTTTTTTTTAACTGCAGATGAAGATATTGATCAAGGTTCAGATGAACTGCGATAAATGCCGACCAAAGGCCATGAACTTAATCGCAGCAGCTCAAGGTATCTTAAAGAACTTGGAACCAAATATTATGCAATTGAAACTTAGGCCTCGTAATATAATCGTAATCACAATGTAATCAAATAAAAAAAAAATTTAGTTGATTATTTTGCGATTACGATTACATTACTGTGAACCAAATGGGTCTTAGTCCGATATAAAAAATTGTTATGTATAATTTGCAAATTAGGTGTGGACTCGGTTGCGGTCGACGGGGAGGACAAAGATCATTTCCTGGTGACCGGGGACAACATCGACTGTGTTAAGCTTACGACAACTTTGAGGAAGAAGGTTGGGCGTGCCGATATAGTCACCGTCAACGAAGTCAAGAAGGAGGAGGCCAAAGCTGAGGAGCCAAAGAAGAAGGAAGCTGAAGCTGAGGAGCAGAAAATACAGTGGGTACCCGGTTATTCTCCACACCCTCATGTGGCTTACTTCCACATGGACTGCAATGAATATCCAGATTTATGTTCCATCTTGTAATTAGTTAAAACATATGCATGTTTGTTTGAAAAATGCTTTTACAAAGAAGACGTGTTATTTCCTTGGAAACATTATGTTAGATTGTTAGATTATATTTGTAAAGTAAATATGGCCCATAAGTCCAAATGTAGACACTATATATATTGTAACAAATCCTAGCAATGAGAATGAGGCATTATTATTTCCTACATGGTATCAGAGAAAGGTTCTGAAAAACCCTAGCCGCCAAAACCTATCTTCCTTCTCCTCCATCCGCGTCCGATCCGGCGCCCCTCCTCCTGATCCGGCGCCCGACTGCACACTACTAAAATAACCCATTTTAGCGACGTCAGGAGACGTCGCTAAAAAAGGAAAATACGTCGCTAAAACCTATTTGCGACGTATTTAGCGACGAAAAACGGACGTCGCTTATAGGCAAGTCGCAGATGGCAATTTAGTCGCCGAACGTCGCTAGGCAGCGACGTTTTGCGACGTGTTCATAAAGATGTCGCTAATAGCAACGTAATTTCCTGCCGTCGCTAAATTACGTCGCTATTAGATGACATTTTAGTAGTGGCACCGGCCAATCTGATTCCCGCGCGGCGTCCGATCCGGTGCCCCTCCTCCTGATCTGGTGCCCGACTGCACCGGCCAACCCAATTCCCGCGCGGCGCCCGATCCGGCGCCCCTCCTCCCGACTGAAAAAGCCGGCGCCCGACTGTACCGGCGAACCCGATTCCGCGCGGCGCCCGACCCGGCGCCCCTCCTCCCGACTGAACAAGCCGGCGCCCGACCGCACCGACTTCCGCCGATCCCGCTCACGCCGGTCCGCCGATCCCTGTCCCGCCGTCGTCCGCCGATCCCGCTCCCGCCGATCCGCGACGATCCGCCGATCCCCGCCGTACGCGCCCGCCGCCGTACGCCGCCGTACGTGCCGACCCGCCGCCGTACGTGCTGATCCGCGCCGACCTGACAGCGCCGATCCGCGTCCGACCGGCCCGATTCGCGCGCCTGACCCTGTCCATCAGCGGCAAATTCGTCAATGTTGTACAAATTTTTGTACACCCGACATCCGCTGGCCCCGTCGCGCCAGATCCGGCGCCCCTGATCGCGATCGATTCGCCGCCGACCCCGTCCATCAGCGGACGATTCGTCGGAGTTGTACAAAATTTTTGTACACCCGACATCCGCGATGGCAGATGATGCTGCGTCCAGCTACTCCGTCGCGACTGGCAGTAGCGGTGCACAAAACCCAAATTATCCTAATTCGAAGGATCCATATTTTCTGAGTTCTGCTGATCAACCAGAAAATATCATTACTCCTATTGTTTTTCGTAGACCGAACTATGCTGAGTGGTCTCGGTCGATACGTCTCTCCCTGATCTCTAGGCGAAAGATCACTTTTCTGGAGGGTACTGAAGTCAAACTTGTTAATGATGCTAGCAAATTACTTGATTGGAGATGCGTGCAAGTACTATTGGTTCAATGGGTTCTTAATACCATTGATCCGTCTCTGAAGAAATCTTTACCGTACTTTGAGGAGGTTTATCCATTGTGGAACTTGTTGGAGAAAAGATTTGTTGTTAGCAATGGCACTCGGAAGCAACAAATTAAGGTGGCTTTGGCTTAGTGTAAACAAACGGCTTCGATGTCTGTGGAAACCTACTTTAGAAATTTGCAGTCTTTGTGGGATGAACAATATGCTTATTTTCTATTGTCTTCTTGTACCTGTGGTGAACTTTCCGCAAAGCTACAGGCTACGAGGGATGAAGACCACTTTCAGGACTTTATGTATGGGTTGAATGCTGAGTTATATGGTCATACCTGATCTAATCTTCTGGCTCAGGATCCTCAGCCAAGTTTAGATCGAGCATACCAGGCTGTCCGTGAGGAGGAGAATATATGAAAAACTCAGGTCCAATCCGCTGCTGAGGAGGTGTTGACGCTGGCTATCAAGACTTTACCTCGTCCGTCTTCTACTTCTAATAGTAGGACCTCAGATTCTAGGGACAAATTAGGTATGATCTGTACTCATTACAAGAAAATAGGTCATGATGTTGCAACTTGCTTTGCCAAGATTGGCTATCCAGAGTGGTGGGAGACTCGTCCTCGACGTGAGGGCGGATGTGGTGCTGGTGGTGGCAGAGGCCCGGTACCACCGCAGAGACGTGATGGGGGTCGTGGTGCTGGTGGCGCAGGGGTTGTTCATCATGTCGTCGTTGCTGGTCATGGTGTCCTTGCTGGTCTTGCTGGGAGTTCGACGGATATGATGCATGGAGGGTATCCTTCACCACTCTCAGGTGAACAATGGCAGAAACTGATGAGCTTGCTGGGTAACGACAATTCTTCCAACCCTGGTTCTTCAAACTCTGATCGTCTGATGGGTAAGAATTCTTCTGTCCCTTGGATATTCGATACTGGGGCGACTCTTCATGCGACAGGCTCTCGTGACTGTTTAGTTGATTGTTTTGAGGGCCATGTCTTTCCTGTGATTTTGCCTGATGGAAGCACTTTTGAGGCTGTTCTGAGAGGCAAAGTATTTTTGACTGCTTCGTTGGTTGACGGATGTTCTTTATGTTCCGACATTGACTTGCAATTTGATCTCTGTCTCCCAATTGATTGGTGCCAGAAATTGTGATATGTTATTTACTCCTGATTTGTATTTTGTTCAGGACCGAAATACGAGAATGGTGATTGGAGCTGGTGAACAAAGGGGTGGACTTTACTTCTTGGGGGAGGTTCCAGCTTCTTTGGCTTCTGTGATCCTGGCATGCAAAGAGAGTGATTTCGAGGTATGGCATAGTAGACTGGGCATCCTTCAGATAAAGTAATACAGACTTTACCTTTTCTCTCTGGTAGTAGTGTGTTTTCTCATAAGGCTTGTGATATTTGTCATCAAGCTAAACAGACTCGTGATGCCTTTCCTGATAGTAGTAGTCGTGATTTGAGATGCTTTAAACTTATACACTGTGATCTGTGGGGACCATATCGTGTTCCGTCATCTAATGGGGCACGATATTTTTTGACTTTGGTGGATGATTTTTCTAGAGCTGTTTAGGTTATTTTATTGACGGATGAGTGTGCTGTTTATTCTATGTTTCTTAAATTTATTGCTATGGTGAAGTGTCAGTTTGGGGATGATATACGTCGTGTGCGGAGTGACAATGGCACTGAATTTAATTGTTTACGAGATTATTTTTCATCTCAAGGTATATTGTTCCAAACATCCTGTGTTGGGACACCTCAGCAGAATGGAAGGGTGAAAAGAAAACATCGACATATTTTAAATGTAGCCAGGGCATTGAGATTTCAGGGTTCTCTTTTCGTATATTTTTGGGGGGAATGTGTTCTGGCTGCATGTTATTTGATAAATAGAACTCCTTCTAGTATCTTGCATTTTAAGTCTCCTTATGAAGTTTTATATGGTTCGGCTCCTTCGTATGATCATCTACGTATTTTTGGTTGTCTGTGCTATGCGTATGATTTGAAATCTAGACATGATAAATTTGCTAGCAGGAGCAGAAAATGTATCTTTGTTGGGTATCCACTTGATAAAAAGGGATAGAAACTGTATGATTTGGAGACTGGTGAATTTTTTATGTCCCGTGATGTTACTTTTTATGAAAAAGAATTTCCTAGGTTTGGCTCTGTTAGCGAGATGTCTTCTGCGACATGCCATACATCTGTTGAGGTGCCGGAAGACGATATAGAGGTTTTTGGGATGGTGCCGGCTACGATTGCTGAGGCCGGAGGGGTTGATAGTGGCTCGGCACCGAGCGGCGAGGATGCACAGGTAGATACAGAAGTATTGACAGAAGAGTCCGCTGGGGGTGATGCAGATATTACTGATGATACAGGGGATACAGTGTTGCCAGAGGTGCCCGACGAGGTAGTATTGGGAAGAGGAATGAGAAAGAAATCACAGCCAGTACAATTACAGGATTTTGAGATGAATGTTATTCGAAGTAAAAGTCCCCCCTTCACCACAGTTCATCTGTTCCCGTCACTTCCTCAGGTACTTCGTATCCTCTAACACAATTTCTAAGTTATGACATATTTACTGCTGGACACAGAGATTTTCTTGCAGCTATCACTGCAGGTGTTGAGCCTAATTCATATCGCCAAGCCTCGCGAGATTCGGGCTGGCGCGCGGCTATGCAAACTAAAATACAGGCTCTGGAAGATAATGGAACATGGAGTCTTGTCAATTTGCCTCCTGGGAAAAAAGCATTGGAAAGTAAATGGGTGTACAAAATAAAGTATAAATCCGACGACAGTGTTGAGCGCTTAAAGGCACGGCTGGTTGTGTTCGGTAATCATCAGGTCGAGGGGATCGACTATTCAGAGACATTTGTCCCGGTAGCTAAGATGTCTATAGTTCGAACGTTTTTGGCTGTTGCAGCTGTGAGAGGCTGGACTTTACACCAGTTGGATGTGCACAATGCTTTTCTTCATGGCGATCTGACAGAAGAAGTGTATATGAAGTTGCCGCCAGGTTTTTCGCATAGTGAACCTAACAAAGTGTGTCGCCTGCGTAAGTCTCTATATGGATTGAAACAGGCACCACATTGTTGGTTTGCTAAGCTTACCGCTTTCCTGATATCCTATGGATTTATTCAATCTCATTCCGATTATTTCCTTTTCTCTTTTTAAAGGGAAGGTAGAGTTGCATGTTTTGATCTACGTGGATGATATGATTGTGTCTGGTAATGATTCAGGTGCTTTAGATGCTTTCAAAAAGTACCTTAGTTCTTACTTTCACATGAAGGACCTTGGTGTGTTGAAGTACTTTCTTGGCATAGAGGTGGCTCGGAGTGCAAAAGGCATTTTCTTGTGTCAAATAAAGTATGCTTTGGACATCATTTCAGAATGCGGCTTGATGGGGTCTCGACCTGCTGGCTTTCCCATGGAGCCCAATCACAAGCTGGCAGAATCGACTAGTCCAAAGATGGCGGATGCAGAGCCTTATCGGAGGCTGGTTGGGAGGTTGATTTATTTATCATTTACTCGCCATGACTTAGCCTATGCTGTGCATATCTTGTCTCAATTCTTACAGGAGCCTCGACAAGATCATTGGCATGCTGCTTTGAGAGTTGTCAGATATCTCAAACATGCACCGGGACAGGGTATTCTTTTGAAAGTTGATTGTGATCTCCGTCTTTCTGGTTGGTGTGATTCCGACTGGGCCAGCTGTCCCTTGACTCGCCGCTCTGTTATAGGCTGTTGGTGTTTCTGGGGGGGGGGGGGGGGGTCTCCTATTTCTTGGAAGACCAAGAAGCAACCAACTGTTTCCCGATCTTTCACTGAAGCTGAATACCGATCTCTCGCTGCGCTTGTTTGTGAGTTGAAATGGTTGAAGGAGTTATTGGTGTGTTTGGGCGTTCGCCAGGAGTCTGCTATGTCGGTGTATTGTGACAGTCAGTCAGCCCTGCACCTGGCTCAGAACCCGGTGTTTCATGAGCGCAGTAAGCATATTGAGGTGGATTTGTATTTTATTCGCGATGCTATTAGAGATGGCACCGTAATAGCCTCGCATGTTCCTACTTCTACTCAACTGGCTGATATCTTCACTAAGCCCCTTGGAAAGCAAGTGTTTGATTCTTTCCTTCCCAAGTTGGGCATTTGTGACTTGCATGCTCCAACTTGAAGGGGGGGGGGGGGGGGGGTGTTAGATTGTTAGATTATATTTGTAATGTAAATATGGTCCATAAGCCCAAATATAGACACTATATATATTGTAACAAATCCTAGCAATGAGAAGGAGGCATTATTATTTCCTGCACATTATTATATTACAATGGCTAAATTACAGCTTGATACCAAACGAGGCCTTATCACTAATGCTATGATTCATTAAGACTTAATTAAGTAACCGATTAGGAAATGAGATGATGATGGTTGTTTGGTATATATATTGAAAGAGACGTATCGGATGTTGACAAAAAATATCATTCAATATTTTTATATATGAAATATATATGAAACCTCGAAGAGTTTTATTCTCAAAGAAAAGAGTTGTTTTGTGATTATAATATCTTATGACACTTGATTATAATGTATATAAATTTAGTTTAATGGTAAGAATTCCGCTTGACAAAAAACATGGCTACACTGCATGCTGTCATTTTCAATCAATAGTGTTGTTTTTGGACTCCTTAAAGTCCCTAACTTTTTCCAATTTATATTTAGAAAATGAAAATTCCTTAGATGAATATAGATATTACATTTGGTAGCTCACAAATTTCTTGCATTGTTCTTAAATAAATTCTGTAATATGTCTTAGAAACTAATATTAGTTCTTATACATGTGTCAGTTAGGCTGTCACCAAACAAGAATCCCTCTTTAGCCTTTTGGAGGTACATAAAGTATTTTCCTAAAAACAAATACATAAATAATTTTTAATTTATCTTTCTCCATTACAAAGCATCAAACCCTACAAAAATTCAACACTTTCTATGTTTCGTTCTATATTTCGACCATGCAATGCAGACACATGTCGTATGCTTGCAACAATTGAATCACATTGTCTTATCACGAGATGTTTGTTTAATTTCCTAAAATTGATAAGGATGTGCGCTGCTACGATTCATTAAAACTTAATTACGTAACCGATTAGGAGATGAGATGATGGTAATTGTTTGGTTACATATATTGAAAGGGACGATTGGATGTTGACAAAAAAAATATCATTCAATATTTTTATAATATGAAACCTCGGAGAGTTTTATTCTCAAAGAAAAGAGTTATTTTTGTGATTGTAATATCTTTTGACATTTGATAATAATATAAATAAATTTAGGAATTATAAATATGTTTACTATAGTTTTTTTAATGGTAAGAATTTCTACTTGACAAAATACGTGGCTGTACTGCATGCTTTCATTTTCAATCAATAGTGTTGTTGTTGGACTCCTTTAAGTCCCTAACTGTTTTCAAGTTATATTTAGAAAATGGAAATTCCTTAGATGACAGACAAGAGTAACGTATATATAGATATTACATTTGGTAGCTCACAAATTTCTTGCATTGTTCTTAAATAAATACTGCAATAAGTATTAGAAACTAATATTAGTTCTTATACATGTAGCAGTTATTAGGCTGTCACCAAACAAGAATCCCTCTTTAGCCTTTGAATTTTGATCGGTAAATTAATGTTGGAGTTGGACTGATTCAAAATTCAGATTCATCTGGATTGTGGAATTGGGTTAATTATAATTAAAAAAAAAAATCATGCAGCTTATTGTTTCTGTATAAATATTGTAGTAAGTGGTGTAATATTCGGTAGCCTATACAGTATATCAATGACAATGTGGACTAGTCTCATTTCTTCTTGAATTCACGTATATGTTCCTAATTCTTCTTAAGCAACTATGCAATTCCACGTATCTACTCTTGTCATAATCGATGAACAAATATTTCCATTAAGGGTTGCAACTCTCAGTACATTGACTATGGTGCCGGGCTTGGAAGCAAATCTGGTCGGAAACAAATTGAATCAAGTCAGTCAAGTGGCTATAATTGATCAACCTGTCTTCTTGTCTGAGGGTTTCTACAGGAACCGAGGGGAGGGGCGCAGCTCAAACCGCACTCCACGTGTTCTCCTCCCATTCGTCGGATTTTGGTAACCGACTAAAGCAGGAGAGACTGGCGTATGGAGATTTGGCTTCGGCCAATAGAAGGGGGACACGTGACTTGTGGTTTATTTCATTAATTAACAAAATGCTATTTGGCCTTCCAAAAAATTTGGATGGCATCATCTCCCAATATGTGGCATATGATATGCATGATGACATGATAGCTGACATGACAAAATGAAACATTAAATATTAAAATTAATATTAATATCAAATTAACATGAACATTAATATTAAAATTAACATTAACATTAAAATTAATATTAACATTAACAATAACATTAAAATTAATATTACTATCAAATTAACATGAATATTAATATTAATATTAACATTAACATTAACATTAATTTTAACATTAATATTAAAATTAATATTAACATTAAACTAAAATTAGCATTAGTATTAACATTAACATTAAAAAATTTGAATAATTAATCTTTTGGGTTAAGACATGACATGCCAACTGTCATGTCAGTTGCCATGTCAGATGCTATATAAATAATGGAAGATGACATCACCAAAAAATTTGGGAGCCAAATAGCATAATTGATTAATTAAACCACTAGCTAGATATATTGAAGTCAAGTCATATAGCTGGTCAAGTCTCCTATATATCGAGGTGGGTATAATTCTCAAATAACGTTCAACAAACTACGTGGGTGCAGTAAATCATCAATTCTCCTATATATATATATATATATATATATATATATATATATATATATATAACATCGCCGTCAAGATTGACATGGAAAAAGCTTATGACAGGCTGGACTGGCAATTTATGATCTGGGTCTTCAGGGCGTTCGGGTTCTCTGAATCTTGGACCAACACGGTTTGGAGATCCATCAGCAACTCCTGGTTTTCCACTGTCATTAACGGCCATGCCGAGGGATTCTTCAAATCCAGCCGCGGGGTTAGGCAAGGCGACACCCTATCATCCACTGTTTTCATTATTGCGGCCGACGCCCTCAGTAGAAACCTCAATAACATGATCAGAATCCCGCACTTCCAACAATACCACACAGCCAGCGGTTGTCCTACCATCACCCATCTGGCCTTTGCTGACGACTTACTCATCTTCTCCTCCGGGGACGAAGGAGCAGTTCAAGTGGTCCACAATACCCTGCAACGTTACTCCAGCTGCTCTGGTCAGAAAATTAACCCAGCCAAGAGCGTCATCTATGCCCACCACAACATCAACACCGAGCATGCCAACAGGATTTCCAGCTTAACTTCCTTCGCTGTTGATCACCCCCCATTCATTTATCTTGGATGTCCTCTTGTGTACGGGAAATCCAATGCTAGGATGTTCGAGAAGTTAATCTCTAGAATCAGGGACAAAATCGATGGGTGGCACAACGCTACCTTATCCCCAGGAGGCAAGATTATCCTCATCAAGCATGTGCTCACCTCAGTTCCCATCCATACTCTCGCCGCTTGCTCACCGCCATTGAAGGTCCTTACCACGATTGAACAGATCTTTTGCAACTTCTTTTGGGGTCATTGCAATGGTCAGGATAAACACCATTGGGCGAGTTGGGACTCCATGGCTCAGCCGATCGAGGTTGGGGGGCTGGGATTTACCAAACTCACCCACATCGTTCAAGCTTTTTCGATGAAACTGTGGTGGCATCTTCGCACTACCAAGAATTTATGGACCAGATTCATGAAAGCCAGGTACTTCAAACACATCCACCCTTCAGAGGCCACCTCCAATAGTAGATCATCGGCAGCGTGGCGTCGTATCCTTTCCGGGCGTAACCTAGCCGAACAGGCCATCAGGCTTCACCTTGGCTCTGGCGAGTCCAACCCTTTCCGGGAGAGATGGATAGGAGATAGCTTAATCCCCAGCGTCGCGGTAATCCCGAGAGAGTAGGATCAGAGATTTGTGGAACCACAATACAAACGCCTGGGACTGGGACAAGATACGTGAATGGGGAGGATACGAGATGGAGGATAGCGTCCGACAAAGCGGACTTAGCATCGGTGTCGTTGCCGATGAGTGGAGTTGGACGCTCGAAGCTTCCGGTGCATTTTCTGTGAGGTCGGCCAGATCCTCTCTCTTAGGGACCGGCCAGCATACACAGATCACCGCTCACTATTGGCACACATGCATCCCTAAGAAGTGGTCATTCCTCATTTGGAGAGCCATAAGAAAGAAATTGCCTACCGACGATATCCTTAACACCATCGGGATTAGCTTAGCTTCAGCCTGCAATTGCTGTTCAGATCATCAGACAGAGACCACGGACCACATCTTTTGCCAAGGCCAATTGCCCAGTGGCATTTGGAGGACCCTTAACCAATGCTTCAGTATTGAGCCGAGTGGCAGACGCTTTCACGATCTTGCGGCCGAGTGGGGCAGTCTTTCCTACGGGCACCAGATCGTCGCAGCGGCCGCCACGTGGGTGATTTGGTAGAATCGCAACAAAGCGAGATACGAAGGACACAATCTAACGGCTGACCAGCTCATTCGGGAAGTCTACCGCCAATATCGCAAACGGAGCACCAGTTGCACCCACTGTCCGAGCACTTTCTGGGTGGCGATCCAGGGCCATCCCTGACCGTGATCGTAGCGTGTTCTTCGCCCCTTCATCTTTTCTAGCTTCTTTTGATAGTATACTTGTATAGGCGTTTCCTTTTTTTGTGCCTTGTATTCGCCTCAGGCTTCGGCATTTTGAGCCTTGATTAATATATCGTCGAGTTTTTCCAAAAAATATATATATATATATATTTATTGCTGGAGGTGTTAGATCTCCGAGTGGGCGACGAATTACCGACGGAACTACCGACACAAATATAGCGACGGATTAGCAACGAATTCAAAACGTCGGCAATCACATCGACATATTAGCAACGGATTAGCGACATTTTCTAGTGAGCCAAAATATCAAATTTTTCAGAAGCTCAGCGACGGAAATTTTCGTCGCTGACTCGTCTGATACGGTTTTGTTATCAGATAGAAGCTCAGCGACTGATATTTCCGTCGCTAACATGTCACTAACCTAAAAATATTTCCAGTATTTCGTCGCTAATACGTCGCTGGTTAGTCGCTAGCCTGCAAATTTTTCAGAATAATGTCGCTAATCCGTCGCTTGTTAGTTGCTAATCGTTTTATTTATACCACACTAAATTGTTCCAGCTTTGCTCAAACCTGGGAATACATACATAAACTCATTCTAAAGTCAAATATGTCTAGCAGTCATTCCAAATGTCATACATAAACTCTATAACCCCAAATATGTCTAACTGTCATACATAAACTCTATAAACCCAATATATACAAAATAAACCCAAGCATCTCGATCAAACACATCCAACAATCAAATATGCTCATCAGTCAAATATAGTACATATACAAACACTTCTAACAGTCAAATGATAAAAACACGTCCAACAGTCGCAATAGTACATACACAGATCCTCGAAGTCGACGTGGTCGACCTCGTCCCGCCATATGTAAATCTGAAAGAAATAAAAAAAATGATGTGATGATACAAATAATCAATGCAAATCTAATAGAAATTAAATAAAGGTGTGTTGATACAAATAATCAATACAAATCTAATAGGTAATACGTACTAATCTTCTTCATAATCCGAATCATCTTCATCTTCTTCATTTTTACTATTACTTCCACTTTCACCTTCATCTTCAAATTCTTCCTCCTTATCCGATACGTCCATTTCAGACTCCTCATCTACATGAGATAAGTCCTCTATGTCAAGCTTTTCGTCAACTATATCATCCTCTACAGTAACGTCAACCTCCATGTCATCAATGCCGACTAAACTTATATATGTTGGTTGAGACATGACTACCTTATCCTCCTGGTATGCTTGATCTCCAATATTATATATATTTCTTGCTTTAGTTTTGTAAACAGTCCACCAATCACGAGTCATGCGTCGTCGACTAGGATAATTCGTGTAGTACACTTGGACCATTTGACTAGCCAACACAAACGGTTCAAAACCTATATATCTTTTTTTGTATTTTATATCAATAAATCCAAACTATTTGTCAATTCTCCATCCTTGTTTGGGTGTTGTGTCGAACCAATCACATTTAAACAGCACAATTTGGGTATCAAATGAGTAATCCAAATCTACAATATCTCTTAGAATACCGTAATAATCAAATTCTGGATCGGCATCGTAGACTGAACCCCTTACACAAACTCTAGAATTTTTTGTGGAATTAGCCTCCTCATCGACAAATGAGTGATTGATAGGCTTATCAGTGGTTCTAAATTTGAAGCCATTGATGGTATATCCATCCCAACATTTCGACCTCTTGCTTGGTCCGATAGCTAGTGCTCGAAATCTTTCGTCGGACGATTGTGTGCCAGGACGAAAAACCTAAAACATCACGTATCATAACATCATTAGGACAAAAACGAGATCATCGGTCAATTGAATTTAGAATAGTTAAATGATACTAATCGTTACATAGTTATGGAACCACGACGAAAATTTTATGTCAACCACTCTATTAAGATCATCATCAACAATGTTAGGTCTCTCCATTTTTATCTCAGCTCTAAAAATACTGTGATAAAAACGAGAAAATTTAGTAAAATTTTTACAAGTATATCGCAAAATTGGAGTATAACATAGCAAAATTATGTCACTTACTTCTCTATATCTTCCACCTCCTCTATACTATTATTCAGGCAGATATACCGATGAGCGGCTTCAAACTCATCATCCTCCAACCATCGTAACTTAGAAGCACTTGTAGGCTTGCCACCAACATTGAAGATAGTGCGGATTCCATGATTCGATTCATCGACCTCACCTTCATCATTTCTTGGTGCTCTATTCCAGTTTGTTCTGACATGAGTTTCGAAGTAGATTGAGCAGAAGTTTGAGACCTCCTCAATAATATATGATTCACATATCGAAGCTTCTATATGGGCTTTATTGTCCACCTTCTTCTTCACGTGATGTAGATATCTATAAATAATATATTCAATATCAGATCTGTTTGAATAAGATAATTATTAGTACTAGATAAATAAATATTTTATACCTCTCAAATGGATACATCCAATGATAATGGATGGGAGCACCGATACGTGCTTCGTATGCAAGATGAATCGGCAAATGTTCCATACTACCATAAAAGCCGGGAGGAAATACTTTTTCTAACTTGCACAATGTCAATACAATCTTCTCCTCAAGTTCAAACATATGTTGCACTGTCAACTTACTTGAACATAAGTCTCTAAAAAATATAGATAACTCGGCCAACGGACTCCATACTTGAGAAGGCAACATTTTTCTCAGAGCGATAGGAAGTAAACGCTCCATGAACACATGGCAATCATGATTCTTCATCCCTATCAACTTGTGTTCGTTGAGATCGACACATCTTGCCAGATTCGACACGTAACCATCAGGGAATCTCAAGTTTCTAATCCAATTGTATATTATCAATTTATCATCCCTACTCAGTGTAAATGGTGCTGAGGGCTTGACCCAGTTACCATTGGATCCTCGTGATAGATGCAACTCTGGACGCCAGCAAATAATTTTCAAGTCCATTCTTACTTTGGAATTGTCTTTCATTTTTTCCTTGATATCCATCACCGTATTGAAGATGTTGTCGAATACATTTTTCGAAATATGCATGACATCAAGAATGTGTCTTATGAGATTGTCCTTCCAATAAGTTAAGTCCCAAAAGATACTTTGCTTCGTCCAATTATGGGTATGTCCGAATCCTTCTAAGTGTTGGCCCAAACTCGGATCTTCCTTTACAGTCGACAAATCCTCTACCTCTGCCCAAACGATATCTCCAGTCAATCTCAACGGGAGAGGAGTTAGTTCCTATTTACCAGCTCTAAAGGCGTCCCTATTCCTTCTCCATGGATGCAACATAGGAAGGAACTAACGATGGCAATCAAAAAAATAAGCTTTTTCTCCATTCTGAAGGCGAAATGCCTTACTCTTTTCTATACATATCGGACAAGACATAGTACCATGAGTACTCCATCCAGATAACATTTTGTTTGCTAGAAAGTCATTGATGGTCCACATCAACATTGCTCTCATCTGAAAGTTTTGCTCCATTGTTATATTATACGTCTGAACACCGAACTCCCACAATTGTTTCAACTCGTCCACCAACGGCTGCAAGTAGATATCGATGTTCTTTTTTGGATTTTTTGGACCGGGTATGATAAGTGTCAAGAACATATAAGGAGTCTTCATGCATATCCATGGTGGTAGATTGTAAGGGATCAAAATCACCGGCCAACAAGAGTACTGAGCCCCCGACTTTCCGAAAGGAATGAATCCATCAGATCATAAAGCCAGCCGAACATTCCTAGGCTTTGCAGCAAATTCAGGATGACATCGATCAAAATGCTTCCATGCCTCTCCATCAGATGGATGAGATAATTCTCCTTAATCCATCTTCCGCTCTTTGCTATGCCATGTCATGTGTTCTGCAGTATTCGAGGACTATACATCCTCTGTAGCCTCTTTGTGAGCGGCAAAAAATGCATGTATTTGTAGGGACTCAACCTTGCTCGTGCAGTTGATTTTTTTGCCCCGAATAGGCTTGTACCGGTCCTCGCGACAGAAAATGTATTTGTCTTTATCACTGTTCTCCTTATAGTACAACATGCAGCCGTTTCGATAACAATCTATCTTTTCGTAGCCTAATCCGAGTTTTCGTATCAATATCTTCGACTTGTAAAAGTTTTCGGCAAGTCCTTCGCTCCTTTTGGAAGCAACTCTCTAACAAACTGAATTATTCAGTCGTAACATTCCTACGGTAAGTTAAAATCAGACTTGAGGTTCAACAACCTCATCACCACCGACAGGACAGAATGAGAATCAAAACCCGGATATAACAAAGTATCGGCATGGCTAAACATATCGTAGAACTCCTTTACAGCAGGATTCGGATCCTCCGGATCATAACTTGGACCGGCACAAGCCGCATCAAATACCAACTCACATGCCAAGTTTCGATGTCGATATTGGAAGTGGTCTCCAAGAGTGGACTCTCCCACATCTATATTGAAGGAGGACTGATATTGCGGAACCAAAGGTTCTCCTTGAGCCATCCACTCGTTGTAGTTCAGTACGAAACCCTTCTTATAGAGATGCTCTCTCACTAGATCTACCTCTCTGAATGGTATATTACGACATTTGACACAAGGGCACTTTATGAGCCTTCCGTCCATGAAATATGGTTGGCTACTGGCATATCTCAGAAATTCTTTGACGCCCGCCTTGAAATCATCTGTCAAACCAATCTTGCTCTCATGTCGCCGATTGTACATACACAAACGGCTAACTAAGTATCGACTCATTGTTCAAACCAATTCTGCACCATGTACCATATATTAGGTAATTGCAAGTAAAAAATAATTTAGTACCTAATTGTAGTATCGGGTTAGTATCGGCCTATCGGAAAAGTATCAGCCTATCGAATTGGAATTGGATATCCTTATATCATAATCGAATATCGAATATCGAAATTGGTACCATACCATTCCTATGAGTATCGATATCGAAATCGGGTTAATATCAGCCTTATCGAAATCGGATTCAAAAACCCTAGTTACTACATTAACGAATTTCGGATTAGCTATCAAAATCGGGTTAGTATCGGCCTTTAACGAATTTCAAATAATTTACGAATACCAAAAACCCTAGCTACTACATTGTGCCTGTGTCCGTATCCGTGTCCACAACATTTCTATGAGTATCGATATCGAAGTCGGTAATATCGACCATTCCTATGAGTATCGATATTGAAATCGGTATCAGACCATTCATAGGAGTATCAATATCAAAATCGGTAATATCAAAATTGAAATAGTATTGGCCTTCTCGAAATCGGATTCAATATCTTAATGTCCGTATCGGGTTAGTATCGGCCTATCGTAATAGATTCGGCCTATCGAATTGGAATTGGAATCCTTATATCATAATCGAATATCGGATATTGAAACTTGTATAATACCATTCCTATGAGTATCGATATCGAAATCGGTAATATCGAAATCGGGTTAGTATCAGCCTTATCGAAATCGGATTCAAAAACCCTAGATATTACATTAACAAATTTCGGGTTGGCTATCGAAATCGGGTTAGTATCGGCCTTAACGAATTTCGAATAATTTACGAATACCAAAAACCCTAGCTACTACATTGTGTCTGTGTCCGTATCCGTGTCCGTGTCCAAAATCCTAGCTACTATATTGTGTCATAATTTTTGTGTCCAAGAAGCACATCGTGTCCGTGTCAAAAAATTAGGTCGTTACCTGAGGAGTTGGGGTTGCCCTGTCGTCGAAGAGGAGCCGAGTAGGGGGACGGACGGAGGGGGCAGACGGAGGGGGCAGAGGAAGGGCGACGAGGGAGGGAAAGGGGGGCAGAGGTAGGAGGGGGCGAAGAGGCGAAAGAGGGTAGAGGGGGGGACAGAGGGGGTCGAGGAGGGCGGAGATGGGGGCAAAGGGAGGACGGAAAGGGGGGCACAGGGAGGGGGGCGGAGTGGGGTTCGAGGAGGGGGTCTAAGAGAGGGGTGGAGGGTGGCAAAGGGGGAGGGGGTCGCCGGAGAGGGGTCGGAGATAGGGACGGAGATGGAGGTCGGAGAGAGGGACTAAGATGTGGTCGCCGGAGAGGGGTCGTCGGAGATGAGCGAGGGAGTCGAGGGAGCGGGAGGGGGGAAGTTGGGGGGAAATTAAAATTTTGGAAACATTTTTAGAATGAGTATGGGGGGATACTTTTACAGAAGCTCAGCGACAGAAAATTCCGTCACTGAGGCGTCGGAAAAAAACTAGCGACGGATTCAGTGGCGTCCAATTGAATTATTTTTTATGTAAATTATCCGTCACAAGTCAGTCACAAGTACGTCGCTAATTAGCGACAGATTTACTGCTGTCGCTGACGTCCGTAGGTAATTAACAGTATTTTTGTAGTGATATATTTGTTATATATATATATATATATATATATATATATATATATATATATATATATAACAACCAAGTCATATATTCATATAAAAAGCGCAAAATGTCGTCGCTTTTACAAGTAAGCACAATACTAACAAAGAGCAAAGAAAAGGAATGGGGAAGAAAAAATAGGCGCCTCCAGCAATTTATTTTATATATATATATATATATATATATATATATATATATATATATATATATATATATATATATATATATAAAAATATATATATATATATATATATATATTTTTATATATGACATGGTTGTTATATATATATATATATGACATGGTTGTTATATATATATATATATATATATATATATATATATATATATATATATATATATATATATATATATATTCGAAGAAGGTAAAGATTATAAAAAGAAGAGACTATCACTTACATCTAGTGTCTAAGACCTCGTGACTAAGTCAATGACGTATCCCAAATACAGAAAACTTACTCATGTACTCTACCGGCAATTACAATCGCACATTTCTCTAAGTAGGTCTTATGGCCTTTAGTAATTCACGAAATTGTGGCTCTGGTCGCTAGCATCTTCTTCAAATTACCTTCATTTCCTTGCTCAATTAGTCTCCTTTTGGCCTCCCATGTTGGATTGATCATGACAAGTTATCCTTTTAACATATTGGCAGGGGTTAACATCTCTAGTTCCAACTCTTTGGCATTATATTCCTTTGGTTCCCTAGGCTAGTGCTCCTTATTACCGTTATCATCCAGCAAGTTGTAGAGGCTTCTTATTCACTAGCCTGCCCTAGAATATACTCACCAGTCATAACACCAGGTAGTCGGACAATCGTTGCGGTCTTTTCTGAAGGCCCAAAACCCTTGGGATCCTGTCATGGCCATTCATGTAGGCATATGTTTGGTTGTCCTCGTGAGTCTTGTTTTTAGATCATATCTGCGTGACCCACCTATAGAGTTAGTTACCAAGTCAGACTGACCTGGTGGTCTGCTCTTCGTTTGGATGTCCTTGTACTGGATGATCTTGGATCACACCCTCGTTAGTATCTATAATGCTTTGTCCCTCCAAAGAGTCCTTTGTGTGCTTCCACGAGCAGAGTCTCTATCATGCCCGAAGCACTTGTACTCACAACTAGCACCTAGTCGACACCTATTCGTACTCTACCTTTCGTTGACAAATCTAGCTAGATGCTCGATGAAATTGAACCATCCTGGGGAAGTTAGCCCATATATCAACTTCCACAAAGACTTTAGCAAACGCCAGTCTCTAGCGAAGTGTCGTAGGAACATCCATCCTTAGAGGACATCTGATAAGATTAGGAAGTCTAATAATTATCATGTACCGATTCCGTATAATCGTTAATCCTCCTCGGGATGTAATGTTATACGAGTCTAAGTTGCACTCGCACAAGGCATCGTCATAAGGTTATCTGAAATCCAACAACAAAGTAAGCATAAATTTGAACAACACATTTGCACAGAAGAAAACTTTATGCACATCATTTACAAGATCCTATTACTAGGGTTGTCGTACGGGCTTACAAATTAACTCAGATGAGAGAGTCGTTCCATACTTTACATAGCCTTATACAAAACCAAAACTATGCAAGACCTAGAATTTGTGCCATCCAAGTGAATCAAGAGCAGGGGGGTCTTCAAAATATTTGAGCAACCATTCACACTCAAGCAAGTCTTCCAAAATATTCAAGCATCGTCTTCAGTTATTCGGTACGCCTCCCTGGTTCACTGCACATGTGGAGATGAGGGTCAGTACATTGCTTATACTGGTGAATGACTAATTAAATCCCACAATCTCATTTGTTATAGAAGTTATGTGAAGCATACTATATATTTAGTCATCTTTCTAGCCATCCTAGTCAATTTTATGTAAATTTTTTACAGGCATATATAACAGAATAAACTAAGTTGTAAGTTACCTACAGTAGAGTCTGTCGATACAGTATAAAACTTACCATATTTTTTCTGTCAATTTGATATCATTAGCTAAAACAATGTGTATTTGTGGATGTCACTAGCATGAGACATCCTAGATATATAGATTGGTTTGGACGACGATCCTTTCAGCGTAGTTAGCGAGCCCAGTTGAAAGTTTCTGAATTATACGTTGTGTGCATCCAACGTATCTATCGTGTTTCCTCCTACGCTAAATTGGATTTGTGGCTCCGGAACACTGTTCAAAGAAATATTGTCCTTGTGCATAAGTTGTCCATGATCGTGTTAGACTAAAACTAGTTACTCATGCATAGTCTACGAATGGTGCGTAACTTAACATTTTTAGTGTTCCACTATTATGAGCATTTAATGGCATGTTCCATATTGTCATTGCAACATTCATTATCGATTCAATCTATATGTAACACAATTCTATAGCAAGCCTAACATAAGCAAATATGTAGTATTTTTACGAGTTACAGTTGTATAGCAGGCCTAAAATAAGAAAGCATGTAACAGAGTTACGATTGGCATTTTTATGTAAACAAGCGTGAAATATTGTGTCTTTATAACCAGATCTAGCATTTCATTCATGTTATTTGTAGTACATCCCTCCGTACGGTACATTATGCTGAGTCGTTGACTCAAAGAGTTACATTGACCCAAAATATGTTTCTATACAAATCGATACAAAGAGTTCTGTTGAGCCGAGGAATGCATCGGGTAAGTTCGATGCAAGTGTTAAGTTAGTCTGAGGGAGAGTTGGTTCGAAGATTCTAAGAAATCGAATCGATCCAAGGCTCTCGTTTGAACAAATATTGATTTTTGTTGATTTTGTGTGCAGGCTATACGTTTACGCTAAAACATAAGAGGTCAAAATTTTGTATTATTTGCAACGGAGTCCGCAAAATCAAATCATCGTCTCGCAACAGACTAAGAAAATTAGGCACGATAAGCCAAATCGGTCGGATAATTTGACGAAGCACGACATGCTCGAATGACTAAGTTAGAAGAATTGGATATGCAATAAAGTTATAAAATTGAGCTGCATCTGCTCAGCGAAACGACAAGGCATATCGGCTTAAGGTGGAAGAAATTTGACCCTTTTTACCTACTCTGTCATACCAAAGTAAAAATGAACCATTCTACGCTAAGTTAACCTATCGAGTCCACGGGCGTGGATCGATTGAGAGAAATCGTAGTACGTGTCAACACTAGATAGAACAATTAAAATAAAACATGCATCAAATGCACGAGTTGCTATTGGACATCGAAACACCGTAACAACGAGCACCTCTGTGTGCAAGCCACAAGAACATAAGATAACTGTATCGGCAAGTGCCTTAGTGCACGAGTCATATATATCGTGCTCCCGTACATGAGTTAGAAGGCTAGCACATTGAAAGACTATGGAGGCGAGTGCCCTAGTACACAAGCCATGAACAATGATCACTAAGGCATGGAACATAAAAATACAGCATCGAGGCATGAATCGAATGTACGACTCGATGGGTATAAAATAACTATTGAATGCGATATGCTGCATCGAGATAATCATGGTCCTTGGGGTATTTGTTTGAGGAACATTGACCTGGAGCATTATGCCAATAGAAATAGTGATGCATGAATTGAATGTTGAAATGATGCGATAGCTGACACTACAAGAAAAATGGCTTTTCTTGACGGTTTTTCCCCGTCAAGAAAGACTTTTCTTGACGGTTTTGGATCCGTCATCTAGGCCCCCGTCAAGAAAAGTCGACACTTTTCTTGACGGTTTTTTGTTTGTATCCTTGGCGGTTTTAAACCGTCAAGAAACATGCGTTATCTTGACGGTTTTAAACCGTCAATAAAACAAACAAAAAACCGTCAAGAAAAGTGTCGACTTTTCTTGATGGGGGCCTAGATGACGGCTAATAACCGTCAAGAAAAGTCTTTCTTGACGGGGAAAAACCGTCAAGAAATTGTTTTTTGGTGTTTGCAAACCGTCACGAAATGAATTATTTTTTGACGTTTTTGCAACCGTCAAGTTAAAAACCGTCAAGGAATAAAAAAATTTGCCGTTTTACAACCGTCAAGATAAACATAATATATTCCAGAAATCCAATTACCAAATACACATAATTACACAGAATCCAATTCCAGAATCAATATATAATATCACAAGCATCACACAACTATAATACACAATTTTTATATTAAAAAATATGTTGTTCGTACATCCAAACATCCAACAAGTACATCCAACCACAAACACGTTCGTACACCATAAATATCCTAAACATTTATAGGAGTAAATTAACCAAAATATCTCTGAACCCAGAGCAGCATGCAACAAGTACATCCAACAAGTACATCCAAACGTCCAACCACAAACACGTTCGTACACCATATATACATATCCAAAACATATTTACAGGAGTAGATTAACCAAAATATATCTGAACCCAGAGCAGCATTTCCTTTAGGTTAATCTGCAAACAAGGTGAACATAACATTATAAGTCAGCAACACAACTGAAATTCAATCAAATTTTGAATGGACAGAACAATCTAGGGAGGACTGAAATGTTGCAGTAGTTTAAATGTGCAGGAAATCAGTTGGGGAAAAAAATACAGAAATAGAGAGACAGTTCAGTTTAACATTCAATTCCCAATTAACATCAACAACAACCCCCAACCATCTCAGATATCACAGCATAGAAAACAACTAAGGTTAAACCCAGTTGAGTTATAACATTCAGTTCTTACTGAAAACTCAAATTATTTAGCAATTTCAAACCCAGACTAAACCCATATTCCCAGATTTGCAGTTCATAATACCCCCATATACTAGTTAACATAGGATACAATCTCAGATTTATAAAATGGAACCCATTCTCAGGTTGGGGTCATATCTGTCAATACTCAGTCCATTAGAAACCTATGATATCACAAACAAATGCAATGTATAAAACTCCCAATTCTGGAAAAGCACAACTAATATACATAGGTAGCAGAAATCAAGCAAAAGTATCATGTTAGTTTTTGAAATCAAGAAAAACATGTGAGTATCAGAACTCTACATCAGAAAACCCAAGTATACATATGAGTCTCAGGCATGGTTGCATGTTACCATATCAATTTACATTTAGCAATCAAGTAAATTTAATGAACATTAAAACTCAGAAATGGTTCAGTTAAGCACTCAGTTTAGCACTCTTAACATATTAAGCAATCCCAACACCAATCTCAGGTTTTAGACATTCATTAAGAACCCAGTTATATTCAACAAATCAAAGACTCCATTTCTCAGTTAACATGTGAACTCAGGTTTCAAGCATACCAAATAAACCCAGTTATATTCAACAAATCAAAGACTCTTGCTATTAAAACCCCATTACTTGTCATGCCACAGGGCTATACCAACCAAGGTTCACAGTATCGGTATCGGACTATTCCTATGAGTATTGGTATCGGCAATATCGGTAGTATCGGCTGTATCGGATCGGAGTATCGGATTTTTTGGTATCAGAAAACAGACAATTATTAATAAATTATTTACATTTAAAAACATATATTTTATACATTTAGGCATAATTTTAAGTATTTTCAGTGTTATTTCTTAGTAGTTTTGAAACTAAATAAAATATTAGTCACCTTACCGATTGGCTTACATACAATAGATTGATTTTCTTCTTTTACATGCTTTTACAACCTTATTATGCTTTAAACCCTTGTTGATTTGTCTTTTTCGTTTAATTTTTCTTTGCCGAATTGTCCGGAAAAGAGACCCTCATTGTCGGTATCGGCCAGTATCGGGTATCGGTCGGTATCGGATCGGGACATGCCAAACCGTATCGGTATCGGCCGTATCGGATCGGTATCGGCCGATACTTTAAACCATGATACTCACTCTCTATTAACACACAGAGAAACACATGACACTCCTGACACTAGCCAACCCTCTACTACAAACACTCGAGACACTACTTCTTCCCATACACTCACTCACACATGCCGTACATCACTTCCTAAGCTCAGACTAAGGGGGTCAAGCCCCTGCCACTGAAGCTCACTCTGCTGCAATATTGGTCAAGGCACTGCCCTCCTACTGCAGACCCATCAAGGCCTGCTCCTTACTGCAACTGGCAGTTCCCCCCTGCCTGCAGGGGCATAAACCCCATCCATTGACCTGCCTGCACTCCAAGGTTAACTGTTATTCTAACAGAAAGTAGGGAGCAGTCCCCAACTGATAACAACAGTCCCAATTGTTAACTGCTACAGCTATGCTCCATTATCCGAGCCCCCTCTTTATTACATATACTGATACACTAAACTCCAACCCCTTCCTCTACACAACTGATATAATGTCAAGTGTAATTGGTATAAGATTGAGCTATAGCCCTATATCACACAAACGTACTTATATATAGCAGTCCTTATATAAATGTTGTTTCCTAATGGACATGAACTCATCTCCACACTCACAAATACCATAAACTCATTTCACATTCACTGTGGAGTAAGGAACACAGACATACACACACACACACCAAATGCATATAACAGTCCACTCTAATCATATTCTTAAAACAGTCCACCATTTCCCCTCTCTTAAGAGATGCTCAAAATCTTGTCCATGAAGTAGATAAAGTCCAAAAATTACCTCAACTGATTGCTTAGATTAAGAACTGCGAAACATGATCCATCCACTCCGTACGCACTTCATTGATTTCATCAAATGTGTATACACACTTTTCATTATACTGTTTAAAAATAGGAAGAAAAAATGAAACATAAGTGATAATATATAAATATATTATAAACATACATGTTGATTAAGAAGAACATCACCTTGGGATTAAGCAAGCTTCGATCATATGAGATCTCTTTCATATATCTCATAACGTAGTAACCACATTCGATGGAGCCGGTTTGATTCGGTACCTATGCATAGAAAAGCAAAGATCTTACACACTTGTTCATTTTTGATTTATATATATATTAACGAGAAATATATTGAGAGAAATATATTGTACCTGAATTGCAATCCAGTTCAATTTAAATTTTTTCACTTGGTTACCACATTGAGCATGAAACATACGAAGCCCGCTATGCAAATTAAAGTGGAAAATATTATTTGTCATTATTAAAACATCTAACATTGACTATAGTTGTGCGAAGTATTGGAACAGATATATTCATGCATACCTTGTTACAATGTGCTTAAGATCATCACAGATGCAACTTCCCAAAGAATCCAAATAGTATGCTCTCATTAGTAAAAGATCAATGACTACCAAAATCCAATGATCACTGTAACACCATATAACACCAAGATATATACAAGTTATTGAGTATACAACCAAACAATTGCTAAATAACACAAGTTCAAAGCGACAAAGCATGTCAAGAGAAATAGTCGACTTTGTTTGTGACTGTGAAGTGGTTGATTATTGGTCGTGTGGTTTTTAAGTGAGGGAGGACTGATTTGAGTTACATATGCATGGTACAAATTGGAAAAAAAAAGGAAAACTGAAACGTAAACTGAAACTGAGACTAGCCCAATATGGAAACTGGAAACTGAAACTGGGTTTCAACAGGGAACCCAACATCTCAAAGAGTATCCTATACTCTTATTTGGTTTCCAACAGGAACCCATCATCTCAAAGAGTATCCTATACTCTTATTTGAATATACATTCATGATTTCTTGAAAATGGGGAAAGAATGAAATATGAATATACATTCCAGCAAGTTATATGTTCCAGAATGTTATAAAAGAAAATAAGTAAGAAATGTATCACCTCGGGTTGTATGGCAAGAAAAATAGTCGACTTTCTTTTCGAGAGTTCAGACTATTACAGATATGCCTTGCCCTTCTATCCTGTGATGCCAAAAATTCTTTTATCCCTGACTTGTTTGATGGTCTTGGATCAATGAATGAAACATTCTCGTCGGAGTTTAGGTCCTTCAAACGATAGTACAATGACCTATAGTTTGTAAATAAGTTAACTCAACTTATTAATGTAATAATAAACAATTTTAACGAGCAAAGTATTCTTGTACCTAATGTAGATTTGTATGCAATTTACTGAGAGAGGACGCATGTTAATGAAATTCTCAAAATCCTCTTGGAGAAGAGTTGTAATTGTTGGGGTACCAAACAAGTCACTGTCAAATGGAACCCGAACTGACGTTTTTTCAGTTACCAACCTTTGTGCGAGTATAGCAAAGTATTCCATTCCCGGTGGATTTTTAAATGACCTTGTTATTCTTGTAGAAGCTCTCGTAGGTGATTTAACTTTACTTGGTGTCTTCGTTTTCTCTTTAGGAGCTTCCTTCACCACCATGGATTCCTAAAAAACGCGAGTTCAAAGTGAAAAAGCATGACAAAAATAAGCATGTATTCATTCAAAGGGAACTGACATGTACCTTTGTTTTATTCTTCTCGCATTCAGGTTGTTTTTCAGCAAGAACCAACTCTACATTAGTTTTGATAGGGGAGTGTGCATTTATAACCTTTTCAGAAAAGTTGGAACTCGTATCAGAAATGTTCAAACAATAGAATGAAGAGGAAAGACACTTATAATGGAATGTATACAGAAGTTCATAATGCTAGAAACGGGGATAAAAAAAGTTGGCACTTAAATTCATAATGCTAGAAATGGGGATGAAATTAAACCTTTTTCATATGACTTGGCCTCCGCGATCCTTCGGAAGGAGAACTCGGTGCATTCATGGTAGGGATTGGAGGAATTGAGGCAGTTACAAGCTTTTCCGGAAAGTTAGAACTGGTATCAGATATTGGCGTACCACATAAACCTTGTGAAAGTAAGTTATTTATCATCTTATTTTTCATCTCAATCTCATCAAGCAACTTTTTTTTCTCCTCCTCCCAACCAATCGGAGCTTTAGGAGTGTGGAAAAAAGATCTTGGGGTGACATATTTTCCCATGGCCGTAACACGACCAGTGTGCTCGGGCCTCTCCATTGCATAACACAAAGCATCACGATTCTCAGGAATAGACAACTCTCCAGAAGTAATTTTTTTCTTCACTTCATCCTATAAAAATATGGAACTTATGTTAGTATATCTTAATATGAAGTGCAAAAAAGAATGTTATGAAAATGAACTATAGTAATTGAGACTTTCTTACAATCTTATCCACCATCGCTTGTGTGACTGGATCATAGACCAATGTAGAAGAATCGTCTTCTTCAACATGTTCATTAGAACCCCCTTTAGCCCTTTTTTGTTTTTTCCGAGCTAGCTTCCAAAAAAGGCAACGGTCTACATCTTCCTCAGAATATGTACCATCCTTCTTCTATTTTTCAATGTTAAAAATGAACATTCTCTAAAATAATTACTTAAAATTCCAAATGAAATATATAAAACTCATTATAAGATTACTTACAATTTCTTCTCTTAAACCTGCATAGCCTTTTCGGCTTAGCCTATGGTTGTACACATGTTTCCCTCTCCTGTTTTGTTGCTCTATGCGACGCTTCTGAAATCATAATAGAATTTATTTCTATGATTAGTAAGAACTCATGAAGTGGCAAAGTTAATCAAATTCTCTAGACCGATACCTGAAAGTCCTCGGAAAGTCGAGACGTCACAAACTTGGACCATTGATTTGGATTGATAAAGCTATAATTTGGAGGTGGATTTTTCAAATGTGCAAGGTTGTCCATATTGGCAAGAACATAATCGGTTAAGGCATGCCTAAACGACTTAGTTGCAACACCCATCGTTTGCATTAAATTTCGTTTAACTCTTGGATCTATAATAAAACTTTGCTGCATATTAAGTAAGATTAATATATTTTAGAATATAAGCAATCAATAAACTCAAAATAATTTCTCTTCAATAAAATTTACCTCAACCGAGGCCCATGCATTATCTTTAATATTTGTAGGAACCTTTCTCCAATCATCATAAGTGATTGGTATCATACTGCGTGCAATTACCCCAAGTTAAGTCCCTTGATGTCTGTGAGGATTGAAACATCCGTTTAAACCGGGGAATGGGAGGAAAATACCATAGAACTTTGGCAGGTATTTTTTTAATCGGAATTTGATGAGAACCATCATTTTCCTTCTTCCATCTTGATATTCCACAAGTGGGACATTCAGATAAATCGCTATACTCTTTTCTATAAAGTATGCAATCATTGGGGCATGCATGAATCTTCTCATATTCCAAACCCAGAGCAGTCATTATCTTCTTAGCCTCGTACATTGATGAAGGTATTTCATTTTGTGTTGGTAACATATCATGAAGACATTTCAACAACTCAGAAAAGCTATTGTCAGACCACCCATATCTTCCTTTAATGTTATATAATCTCATCAATCCCGATAGCTTTGTATACTTTGAACAACCAGGATAAAGAGGCTTTTCGGCATCTTCAAGTAGAGATTTAAATGACTTGGGGTCACCAGAAACATGTTCATATGCCGCATTGACCATTTCTACAGCATCTGCAGCATCTTCAAAGGAGCCACCTTTATAGTTAGGTGCTTGTTCAGACCTTGATGCAAAGCTTGTCGATCCTCTGATAGGGTGTTCCTCACCATGACAAACCCATATTGTATAACTTCGATCGATACCCCTACTAAACAAGTGTTTTCTGACGTCCCCTGGATTTTGGAATATCAAATTTCCACATCTTTCGCATGGACATCGAATAGAATTAGGATTATTTGAATGGAGTTTTGCAAACTCAAGAAACTCTTCCACTCCTTTCTCATATTCACTACACATTCTATCCTTCGACATCCATGATTTATCCATTTTGGGCTAGATTAGAAAAAAAATACCTACAAAGGTCAATATAACATGTTAGCCATAATTTAGACATGGTTCACCTTGTCTCAGAAAGTAATGATGACGAACTCTACTTAGCAATATGCAAAGTGCAACTACAAAAGTTTTGGAGTAAAATAGAGGATACAAGGAACAAATGCAATATAAAATATTGTAAAAGTCTACCTGGGCTTCAGCATTCGATGACCGTAATCTCGTCCTCAAGCTCTGTTGTTCTTCCTTTCCTGCAATAAGAATGTGAGTGAGAAGGATGAGTGTCTATAAGGAGTATAACTGGACTCACTATTTGATAAAGTAACCAAGGCTTTGATATGAAGTTATTTGATTGATAACTTAAAAATAACATAAATACTGTAAACAATGAGATCCAAGACCCTTAGTAACAGTGTAAACACTGCAAAAGAACATAAACACTGCAAAATTCGTAATCATCATGATGCTCCCGGCTACAACTATTCTTCTTCTTCAGTAAATTAAGATAGCTAACTGGTCTATATATAGTCACATATATTACACAAATGTGGCTACAAAACTTGACTGCCAAGTGCAGTTAACTAAAAATGGCCACAAAGAATATATTATGTTTATCATGAAGTGATACCGACGAACTTACAAAGGACAGGATGTGAGAATCAAGAAGGTTTAGAAGACTTCAAGAAGGTTTAGAAGACTGCAAGCATCAACCACAACCATAGACATTCAGAAACATCATATAATGTGAGTTCAGTAACGTTCTTAACAATGTAACTGTGAAATACACCAAACAGTGACATCAAAGAAAACGTAAAACGAGACGGCCACCGAAATATAAAGGTTAGTTTAAGAAGCTACAGAGACAACAGATAAACGCAATATATCGATCATTTTTAGTAAGTGAATGATCATTTCCGCCATGCCATCAGATTTACTACAAAGATTAAAAATGAGCTAAGATATCAAAGATATTTCCAATCTAGATGAGAAATAAATCGGCATGAATAATGAAATAAACAACTATCACTGCCAGCGCAATGAAATGATACAATTCATCGCGGATTTTTTGAAGAACATTACCAGGCAGATTGACAATAAACAGACAGGTTACTTCTGGTATTCATGGAAAGTTAAAAAGGAAACTAGAACATATACTGATTTAAAGCGCTTATAATAATTACATCGGCCATCAACAGTCCATGCTTCTGTACCTTTTTTTTATAGACATATTTACATAAGGATCATTATATATAGATAACATTAGTCACTGACGACCGCATACATGTACTATCCACTGCAAGTTGCATGTTTAGTTTCCAGATATATAGATAACATTAGTCACATATATTACATATTCAAATCTATAATAAACTATATTCTCCCAAATTTATAAACTAACAATATAATGGGAAAGTTAAAATACGAATAAAGAATTTAATGGGTGAACAAATTCAAAACAGGAAACTCAGCCAACACTGTTCAGTTATATATTCAAATCTCAGGTCATCAACAAAGTTAAAACTCAGCTTTATAGGAAAACAAACTCAGTCATATCATAACATATGGTTTCATACAAAGGAAAATTAGTTTGTTCATTTAGAGCATTCAGTGAATCAGTTAATAAAGTTCTCAGTCATAAGTTCATTTAGAGCATTCAGTCCTAGCCTATCACCAGTAATATAAATTTAACATTTCAGTTTATCATCAACTAACAAAACAACATGTAAACCTTGTTAAAAACTGGAAGGAATATAATAGGACCTCTAGTCCTGGTGGTTATATAACTACCATCTTATCGCTCCTCCTTACTAGTGTACCTATTGGCTTGTATTGCACTTTTCCAAACCAGCTAAAACATTTTTTTCTCATCTTGTCCTCAATTGGCGTTGTCTCCAACTTCACATGATTTTTCCCTTAATCTTGTCCTCAACTGCACATGTGAGATACGAAAATATATTATGGGACACGGGCAAATGATTTCACGTGTACATGATGAATGATGATATAGCTTTTGTAGGTGGTCTATCCAAATGAAATTTATCGATCAAATTGGAAAAGTGGGCTAGGTGTTTGCATTTTATAGGGCAGGAAATAAATGAAAAGAAGGGTTAATGTAAATATTCCGCTGCCGAAACTTGAACCCTGGTCTCTCTGGTGAGAGGCGAGTATCCTAACCAACAGAACTACAATGGAATCTTGATATTAACCTATATTTTCACTTTATAACCTATATGATATACAATCAATTTTTAATTGCTCCGAAGACTTATTTTTATACACTGTTAGGATTTTTCAGAATCCAGATGTAGAAGTGGCACTTTGTGTCCATATTAAATAAGCACTGTCGTGCGCAATTCATGCAGATTTAGGATAATAAGTGGGACACGGAAGTGATTTGCCGTTTGTGGAGTCTACAAATTCCATGGGAGGTGTGAGGAAATATCATTGAGAACCTTACGAGGATTTTCATACCTTCTACTCTTATTTAATTGTTTATATGAAGAAGAAGATTTGAACTTGATCCGGATTCCTTACAACAAAGGAAGCACGTTCACTCTAAAAGTGTGGCCGTGTCCTGTCGGTCATGTATCGGACTCTCCTCAGACACTCCAAAATACACTAGGACACACCAAAATAGGTGTCGTGTCCGTTTCGCTGTGTTGTGTCGTATCCGCATCCGTGCAACATAGACTACAACCAAAGACAATTTTTTATGGCCAATAACTCATGCACCTTCCTATTTGTATGAGGTGTACTGGCTACACAAGGGATTGCCTGCAGTGTTCTGAATCTGGATTTGGAGAGCATTGACACCAAAGAAAGAGAAAAGAAAAAGGAAAAGAAAAAAGAAAATGGTGTAGAAAAATCAAGATTCAGCTACCTACCAAGCAGATATTTTCATGGTCAGGAATAATATACACCACAAACACACCACCATACATGTCGTACCACAATTCTAGGCTTAAAGAGGGCATCATTCTGTTGAGATTGATGACATCATCAACCCCTAGTCCATTCAAAACTGGAACTGAAACCAATCTGTTACCATTCGAAAACCCAACTCCCAATCAATCGAAAACACCCATTGAACCCACATAAACACCTTGTTAAATTTCTAAGTGTGTTTGTGGGTCAATCACGTGTTGGATTTGCAGAACCTACTGATTAAATTAGGATGATCGAAAAACCCTAAGTTGGCTGACACAAAAAAACCCTAAGTTGACACAAAAATCGAATTGTAGAGAGAAGAAATGAAAGATATTATACCGCATGGTGAAGATCGAAGTTGCCGCATGGTGAAAACGTCGGGGACGTCGTGTAGGCCGTCGAAGAGAGGGTTTTCTCGAGGGAGAGGGGACGTTGCGTAGGACGTTGGGTAGGCCGCCGAGGAGAGGGTTTTCTCGATGGAGAGGGGACGTCGTGTAGGCCGCCGAGGAGAGGGGACGTCGCATAGGACGTCGTATAGGCCGTCGAGGAGAGGGGACGTCGCGTTGGACGTCGTGAAGGTCACCGAGGAGTGGGTTTTACTGTTTGGAGGGAGAGGGAAGAGGCCGGAGGGATGGAGGTTGATTTCTCATGGAGGAAGAGGGCGGAGGGAGGCTTTTCGAAGTGGAGGAAGAGGTCGGAGGGAGCGATTTCTCGAGGAAGAGGCCGGAGGGAGAGATTTCTCGAGGAAGAGGTCGGCTGGGGAGAGAGGGTTTTCGAAGTGGAGGGGGGTTTTGTTATGTGCGAAGGGTTTTTTCAGATCTGCTCTATTTGGTGCGAAACCGTCAACAAATTAATATTTTTAAAAGAAATTACGATAATGGCAGCTGAAATAGCCGCGGGAATTTTCCCGCACAGACTTTAGTTGACGGTTATTATCAAAACGTCAATAAATAGATTTGTATTTCTTGACGGTTTTACTAAAACCGTCAACTATTATGGTATAAATTTGCTAAATTAACACAAAACGTGTGTTTCCTTGACGTATGTCTAAAACCGTCAAGGTTACCCATTTTAATGACGGTTTTCCACGACCGTCAATAAATAAACCGTCAAGAAAAGCCATTTTTCTTGTAGTGTGAGTTTCAGACTCAGACTATATTTGGTAGTATGAATTCGAAGTACGTTGAATTGTCAAATGGACTTGATGAATGCCTGTACACGGGCGACCTTGAATGATGTACGCCGAAAGAACTGGGACCGTTTGATCTAGAAGGGGACTTGAGATAGGTATCATGTAAGATATTTTAATTTATGAGGCTTGCGACCTACTACTGAAATAAAGTGTCACAAATACCGGTAATGTTCGAAAGAGCTTCGAAAAATAGGATAGAAACCTAAGCCGAAGTGATCTCCGTCATACCATTGGTAGAGTTCCATTCTGGCATGCTGAATGCCAGTGACCTTCATATAGTTAAGGAATGGTGGGCTGAAAGTGCAGGTACACAAAGATCCTTCATAGATGACTTATAATATGACAGGAAAAAAGGACAGACGTATTCAACTTATGTCAGTGCAAGGATGAGTGCGTCGAGCCGATAAGAAGTCGTCATGAAGGAACACAAAAATTGTGTGCTTGCTTGCTTGTCTGATGAATCAAATATAACATGCTTGCCATGATAACATCCTATACTGTTTTCGACTATGCCATAAAATTGACCCTAAGGCAAACATAGAAAGAATCATATGTTAAGCTGCATGATTCATATATCTACTTAATATCGGTTAAGTAAAGTAGGTCTCTGATCAGTATGCGAGAAAATTAGTACTGATCTCCCACCAGATTGCTTGTAGAATATAGGTAATGGATTGCTCGTGATAGAACTTCGCTTGAATGCGCTGAGGCATGGAATGTCGTAAAGTATTGAGGCGTGCGACTGCAATGATGCTTATACTTGCAAGATGATGATGCAATCGGGGTATAAAAGACATGATGTATGAAATGGTAAAATTCTTTGTGGGCAAGAGAGAACTTGAGTATTGTCAGCCAATCCGGTATGATTCGATTGGGCTATTGAAAGCCTTTTTAATTTCGTTGCTTATTGAATAAAAGAGAATTGTTTCATATACTCTATTTTCTTCCACTACTAAATATCAAATCAAAGATAACCATTTGAGAACTTGTCATGTTGCCTTATACGAGTGTAATTTCAGACTTGTATGACTTGTGAGCTCGATAAAAATGTTAGTCGATACGAATTATAATCGAATAGCACGATTTATGATCTTGATAGAAATGTTGGACGATACAAATTGTAATCGGATTGCATGATTTACGATTTTGATGAAAAGATTGGTTTAGGAAAAAATTGTGCCTAAGAGATAGTTGGTTACGTTGCAACGAAACTCATTTGAGTATGACTGAAGTATACGAAACTTAGACAACGTGATCGTATAAATCGAGGGTTCGATATTGGATAATTGGTAACTCAGTTACACAATCAAAGTATAGCGGGATACGAAAAATTGATAAACGATGTGAAGCATATAGAAAAGTCCACTGTGAACTTGGAAATAAGCGATACGAGTTAAGTTGACGTTGATACAGATTTAAAGTTGACCCTTGTACTTCAAAATTAATAGACAAGAAAGCATAAGCACGATATGAGAATATAAATGGAGCGGGCCTACGACATCGAATTATGTAGATAGCAACATGAGAATATCAAACTATTTGATCGTAAACTTTTTGATTGATTAGGTGAGACCATAAAGTAATTGGCGATTGTTTTGATGTGTATCGTATCTCAGATGTTGACCGTGGGTAGATAGACTCGAACTCAATATGAGTTTATGTTTCATAAATTGCAGAATCATTGACGGCATAAATTTATTTAGAGGATAATCGCGCCTCGTATGCGCAAGATAGAAATAGATTTTATTTGGATTTGGGTAGAGTCCCATAGAAATTGCCAAAACATAATTTGGCTCCAAAATAAGATATAACATGGTTTTTAGTAATTGTCCTTCGTTAATGATCCACAGTTATCGAGCATAGCTTCGGGGCAGCTGACCCTATAAGAGTTGACCGTCAAATCAAAATAAAATTTGTAGACCCATAAGATGACCCATATGATATTGCATTTGGAATTGCATCGAGAACAAATATGATGTGATGCATGTTGATGATAAGTATAGGCAATTGAATAATTATTTTGGGAATTGATGGAACAACTTCATCTGAGAATGATACAGTCAAATTTTGAGTATTGGTCGGATGAATTCTTGAATGATTATTGTGAGACTCGTCTCACTGTATTGGTATTTATATGCGGATACATATTTTTGTACTATATTTCATATTTTTTTGGTTTTCGAAATGCTTTAAAAAAATTTAACTTATAGATTTTCTCTTTGACCGGCATATCGCCAGTATACCAGTATATACCAACGACGTACCGTCCGGACAAATTTTTCCACATTTTAGATATTTTCGATTTCAGATATTTTCATGAATAGTATTTCCGATATTTTCGTAAATAGTGCTTTGGATATTTTGATGAATAGTGTTTAGATATTTTTGTAAATAGTGTAGATGTACTTATTATCCAATGGATACTTGTTTTTCTTTGGATGGCCATGATTGACTTAGATCTTCACATGGATCATCATACAAGGGTTATAGTTAAATCCTCCTTCTATACATACCCTTTCACTTTCTTTTTCCTCTTTTTTTTCATTCTCTTCACTCTCTTTATTTCTTCTTCTCTTTTCTCCCCTTGGAGCTTGCCAAGAGATTTGTCTTGAGGCCTTGGGTGTGGTGTCTAACCCCGTAGGAGGAGGAGTAGAAGATTAGGCTTGGAGCTTAGCCTAGGCAAGTACATCTAGCCAAATCTTGAACAATATTGTTTTGATGTTTACATTTTCGTAGATCTAAGTTTTTAGGTTTCTTATTTTTTGGTTTTGATCTCTTAAACTTGGTTATTTCCAAAATATAAGAGTTCCATGTTGTAGGAAATTTTATTCTACCCAAATTTGGCTTTTGAACCACTTGATTGCGATCTATTTTGAGGTAGTTTTGGCATTTTCGTGTTCATAGGATTCCCGTACAACTTCGGTGCTGCTGGAAAGATGAACAGTGCCCCGGCATGATTCGTTTGTCGCGTGATGCACGTCGTACTCTTGTGCCCCATGCGACGTACATCCACGTGTTGTGTATTTTGTGTGACGCATGCCTGTGCGCCGTGCTCTCGTGCCCCGTGCTTCGTGCATCCGCGTGCTGTGCGGTTCATACGTCGCGTTCCTGTGCGATTCGTTAGGCGTGCGCCTGCAACGCGTGCTCTCGTGCTCCATGCACTGTGTATCCGTGTGCTGCATGTTTCGCGACTGCGTGCCTATGCGATTTGAGTGCTGCACGCTTGCGTGCCATGCTCTCGGGCTCCGTGTGTCGTACATCCATGTGCTACACAATCTTTTTACCGTATGCCTGCGTGCCGTGCTCCCACTCTCCGTGCGCCATGCATCGCGCGCTACACATTTCACGGCCGCGTGCCTGCGTGATTCGTTTATCGCATGCCTACACGTCGTTCTCTCGTACCTCGTACACCGTGGGCAGTTTTGTCCGCGTGCACGCTCGAATGACTATTTTGTATGTTTAAGATATTTTGTAGCTAGCATCTTGAAAAAACTTGAAACATGAAAGTTATAGATCTTTGTCTTAGCTTCAAGATTCTTCTTATTTCACCTTAATTGGTGTTCCTATGTGAATGATAATTTCAATCATAGTTCTTGATCTTCTTGGCATGCATGTTTTCTGTACTTGGCCTAACTTGTGACAACTCGACTTGATAACTTGTAAATATTGAACTTGACTTGAACATAAAAATATGATCTCATCTGGATGATCTTGTATAGTTAGATAATAATTGTACACCATATATACATTTGATACTGGCACACGTTTAATTATTATTTTATGTCATATAGTTACTTTTATTTATTCCTTCTCACATGCCATGATATGCCTTTCCTTTCGATTCTTTCTTATATGCTATAATATGTATTGCCATGCCTTCCTGGATTTATTGTGCTATGTCAAGTATTTCTTTGTCGTGGCCCGTCGTGGTGCACCCATGTTACATGCTTTGCTTGCTTACTAGATAGTGACTTGTCGTTGTGCACTCTTGTACATGTCTTTCCTTACTTACATGATAGTGGTCCGTCGAGGCGCACTCCTGACAAGTAATTTTGACAGGACAAGTAAACCTGAAATGAAAGATAAAATCTTGATTACGGTTGCGACAACTAATCCAGACTTGTTAAGTATAACTCTTGTCTGGACACCGTGGTTAATTTTTTTGATTATGATTATACAAGCTACCTGTCTCGTCTTGCATCATATCAAGGACATGGATTCCTGGTTACCATGGTCAGGGATTCAAAATAAATTTGACTAGGTTAAATGACTAGATTGATCAAGTAGTTCATATAGAGATTTTTTTAGTTACAGGCAATCTCGTTATCCCGGCCACACCAGTGGACTTGTAGCCTGCCGTCGAGTAGGGCAAATTTTCAGCACATTGTCATGTGTTGTACTCTAAGTCACCTAACAATTCTTGATAGCTCTTGTAACCTTGCCTGGATAACCTTGATAGTCTGCAGGGCTTGTGACTGCAAAAAATATCTCAACTGCATCTTGTTAGTAATTAGTATTGTGATAACCCTAGTTAGCTAATGTATAAAGTCGTACTCATTGCTTGGCCATGATTGTTATATGGAGTCCAGTCTAGTCTAGTTTTGTCTAGGTAGTGTCCGAATTTGTTTATTTCAGTACATCATTATTTATGCTTTATTTTTTTCGATAGATGATTAGTGACTAAGTTCTATTCAGAAAAAGGGTTACAATTCCGGTCCTTGTTTGGTTTACGGATTATAACTTGGGTTCCGAAATAGTTTTTAAGTTATCTTATCATTTGTTGTTCTATATATTATCTAACATGCTCACATGTCCCAGCTATCTAACATACTCACATGTCCTAGTCATCTAACATGCTCACATGTCCCAGTTATCTTACGTGCTCATATATACCATTTCTTTTACATTATTCAGTTTATTTCACATGTTCACATGCTTCTGTTTAATTCACATGTCTATAGTTTACTTTAGGTCACATATTATTTGCTTTATGCTCTATGTTCTTTGCTTATTATCTTTTCTATTTTCAGGATAAGTGCAGTGGTAGTACACAAGTCTCGATCCATATTTACTTATTTTTTTCTCTATCCATTGATATGTTAGTTATTGCTTGTTTTAGTTCATAATTTGGCTTCCTATGTGGTAATTGCTATTAGGGGTCTGACCCCACTGGTTTTGTTTGGCCAGATCTGATAGAGGATCCCAGAGAATCTTTCGTACCATCTACTCGACGGTGACTACTCGGAGCACTAGAGTACCTTAGTTGATTTTCCTATATCATTCTTTCACTAGTTATGTACATTATCTTTTAATGGTGTTTAGCCTCCGAGCACGTGTTTAGCTCGTATTTTGGATCTTGACATTTAGCCTACGAGCCTAAATATGATTTGCATATTCTAGAATATAACTAGAGCTTATCATGTATGACTATTACTCTTGCTAGTTCTTCACTTTGTATTACTAGCTTCATGATCATCCATGCATATATAGTTTGGGACGCTTTACTATTTTATGTCTGATGATCATACTTCTTGTACTTTGCATATTTTTTTGTGATTGAGATACCTAGGATTGCTTGACATTGGATTGACTGTTGGATTGTAGTAGTAACTCCTATGTCTATATAGCTTATACGTTATTTTGGGGTACTGGAGTACTTTCGAATACGTAGCTGGCCTAGTCTGTCCCTACTTGCCAGTATTATGGTTCTAGGACGTGACATAGGTTTTAGTGGTGGCCCATACAGGTCTGATTTATCAGATATATGGGGGTTACTGATATTTAAATATCTCAATCATAATTCTTCTTTATTGATATCCTTCGTATTATTTTATATCTTTGATCCTTTGACATGATATCTGCCTTGATCGTTGATCTTTTCTGTTCCCTCGATTTGATCCTTGTGCACTTAAACTTTCATTGGCAATCTCTTAGGCCAGTTTTAGAGGATCAGTCTCAGCATTCAGGAGAATAATCCAGAGTCGACCTCAGGGTAGTGATGTCCATCATATCGATCAACCAGATGTGCCCGTGCAGTCAGTATTTCCAGTTCAACCAAAGTCTCATCAGTTAGTACCAGTAATAGATCATCGTCCAGACGAGGCATCGCCAGAGTCAGGGCATCCTGTATCACCAGTACAGTCAACAGTCCAAGTAGAGGTAGTATCAAATCATCCCAATGTGCATGCATTCTTAGGACATGAGGGATATTATGGTGTTACAGTAGCAACGAGATCTCGTTCTCCAGCAGAGTATTCAGAGTATTCAGATGTTGATAGACCGTGGTGTTACAAAGCAGTACCAGTCATCTAGTCAGTCATCATATCGAGCCTGACCTACTATAGAGTCAGTATAAGAGCATGAGCATAAAGCCAGGAGGACTACATCCAGAACTAAGGGTCGTAAGAGGTACCATGCACCCATGTCAGGCTTTCTACCTTGACATACCTCACCGGTACCAGCATACCAACCTCCATACCAATACCAGGAGTTACCAGTCATATGTCGGGCACACTCATCTTACTTGTCGAAGGACAATATTTCCATGTTTGCATACGGATCATCAGACCACATGATAGGGATATGTCCCCAGAGGAGTTCAGCTGGATCTTCATCCTTCCATCCTACAGTTACCCAGTTCGGGGTACCAACACCAGTTCAGCAAAAGCGAGCTCAGAGGCCTTCATCGATGCAGTCCCATGTATTCCAGCAGGAGATACCTCAATATATATGCAGGACTAGGCTCAGAGATAGAGAGACCAGCAGTATCAGGCAGAACAAGAATCATGTACCTATTGTGGCAAGATAGGGCATCTCAGATCAGTTTGTTGGGCAACCAATAGGCAATGCTTCTACTGTGGAGCGAAGGACCATTCAGTTAGCACTTGTCCCTATCCAACATCTCGAGGACGACCAGCTACACCAGATGTACCACCTTAGTCCTTTCAATAGCATTAGTGATTACCTCCAGCAGTGGATGAGCAATTAGGGCCAATAATAGATATTCAGCCATTAGCACAGTATCCTCCGCTATCGCAAGCTCAGAGGGTCAGACAGTGGAGAGCATAGTTGTATGTAAAGTCTCAGGGGCAGCTCTTGTATCGGCATGAGGATAGTACCTAGGGAGTCTCAGGTACATTCTTTATGGTCTTCTTTCAGTTATGCCCTTATGATTTATCGTACAGTAGCAGGCCAGGTAATAGCAGTATATCTTGGATTTTTGTCGACGGCCTTGTATTCTATCGATACCAGGGTACAACGGTCGGCTTGACTTATTCGGTGAGTGGATGAGAGTTTCTCGTCCCACTCTTCTGTCTTTTTATCTTGAGACACATGATATCTATCACGTGTCTCGACTACGAAGATACATCCTGGGTGGAGTCATATCTTAGACTAAGTCATTGGTACCGACTTACATTAAGACCTGACCCTTATCCATTTTGGGAGTCAGCATGGGGCAGCAAGGGCGAGTCCCTACTAAATTGACTCAGGAGACACATTTATTCATATGCCTCCAGCCGTTCATGATTGTGGTTGTGTTATTGCTTACACATTTATTTATATTACTGATGCCTTTATTTACTTATATGACATGCTTTGTTTTATCGAGTTAGTTGTATTTTCTTGAGCTTTTGTTTTGGTTATCATGCTTGACTAGCTTTAGGAAATTCTGAGGACGAAAATTCTCTAAGAATGGAAGAGTTGTGAGACTCGTCCCACAGTAGCGGTATTTATATACGGATACATATTTTTGTACTGTATTTCGTATTTTCTTGGTTTTCGGAACGCTTTAAATTTTTTTCAACTTATAGATTTTATTTTGATCAGCATATCGCCAGTATACCAGTCTATACCGACGGCATACGACCCGGATATATATTTTCACATTTTAGATATTTTTGATTTCAAATATTTTCATGAATTGTGTTTCCGATATTTTCGTAAATAGTGTTTTGGATATTTTGACGAATAGTGTTTAGACATTTTCGTGAATAGTGTAGATGCATCATATTATCCAATGGAAACTTATTTTTCTTTGGATGGCCATGATTGACTTAGATTTTCACACGGATCACCATCCAACGGTTATGATTAATTCCCCCTTCTATATATACCCTTTCATTTTCATTCTCCTCTTTTTTCATTTGCTTCACTCTCTCTTCATTTTTTCTTCTCTTCTCTTCCATTGGAGCTTACCAAGATCTTGGACTTGAGGTCTTGTGTGTAGTGTCTAACCCCCTAGGAGGAGTAAAAGATTAGGCTTGGAGCTTAACCAAGGCAAGTACATCTTGCTGAATTTTGAACAATATTGTTTTAATGTTTACATTTTTATAGATTTAAGTTTATAGTTTTCTCGATTTTTCTTGGTTTTGATCTCTTAAACTTTTTTTTATTTCTCAAATCTAAGGGTTCTATGTTGTGGGAAATTTCATTCTACCCAATTTTAGCTTTTAAACCACTTGATTTCGATCTATTTTGACTTAGTTTTGGCATTTTGTGTTCATGCGATTCCCACACATCTTTGGTGCTGCTGGGAAGATGAACAGCATCGCACGTGCGATTTGTTTGACATGCGCCGGTATACCGAGATCTCGCACCCTGCGCGACGTGTATCCCCGAACTGCACGTTTCACGTGCGTGCATGTGCGATTCATTGGTCGCACGCTTGTGCGTCGTGCTCTCGTGTCCTGTGCGATGTGCATCCGTATGCTGCGTGTTTCGCATGCCCTGCACATGTGTGATTCATTGGCCGTGTGCCTGCACATCGTGCTCTCGTGCTCTGCGTATCGTGCATCCGTACGCAGTGCATACCGTACATCCGTGCGCTGTTCATTTCGCGGCCGCGCGCGTGCGCGATTCGTTTGTCGTGCGCCTACGGGCCGTGCATCCGTACACTGCGTATTTTGCGGCCATATGCTTGCACGATTCATTTTTTACGTGCCTGCGTGTCGTGCTCTCGCGCCCCGTGTGTCGTTTGCAATTTTGTCCGAGTACGCACGCGGATAAATGTTTTTGTTTGTTTAAGTTATTTTGTAGCTAGAATCTAAAAAAAACTCAAAACATGAAAGTTGTAGATCTTTGTCTTGATTTTAGGATTCTTCTTGTTTCACCTTAATTGGAGTTCATATGCAACTGATAATTTCAATCATAGTTCTTGATCTTTTTGGCATGTTTTCTGTATTTTGCCTAACTTGCGACAACCGGACTTGATAACTTATTAATATTGAACTTGACTTGAACATAACGACATGATCTCATCTTGATGATCTTGTATAGTTAGATAATAATTATACACATTATATACATTCGACACTGCCACTTGTTTACTTATTATTCTGTCATGTACTTTCTTTTATTTATTCCTTCTCATATGCCATGATATGTCTTTCCTTACAATTATTTCTTATATGCTATGATATGTATTTCCATGCCTTCTAGAATTTATTGTACTCTATAGTCTATGACATGTCATGTATTTCTTTTTCATAGCCCGTCGTGGCGCACCCATGTTACAAGCCTTCTTTGCTTACTAGATAGTGACCTGTCGTGGTGCACTCTTGTACATGTCTTTCCTTGCTTACATGATAGTGGTATGTCGAGGTGCACTCCTGACAAGTACTCTTGATAGGACAAGTAAATCCAATATGACATGTGAAATCTTGATTGCTGTTGCGATAACCAATACTGACTTGTTAAGTGTAACTCTTGTCTGGACACTGTGGTTGATTTTCCTGACTGTGATTGTACAAGCTACCTATCTCGTCTTGCATCATGTCTAGGACATGGATATCTGGTTTCTGCGATCAGGGATTCATAATGAATCTGACTAGGTTAAACGACTAGATTGATTTAGTAGTTCATATAGAGAGATTTTTTAGTTACAGGTGATTCCGTTATCTCGACCACACCAGTGGGCTTGTAGCCTGCTATCGAGTAGGGCACATTTCCATCACACTATCATGTGTTGTACTCTTTGAAGTCACCTAATAATTCTTGATAACTCTTGTAACATCGCCTGGATAACCTAGATAGTCTGCAAGGCTTATGATTGTGGAAAATATCTCAACTGCATCTTGTTAGTAATTAGGATTGTGATAACCCTAGTTAGCTAATGTATAAAGCCGTACTCATTGCTTGGCCGTGATTGTTGTGTGGAGTGCAGTCTAGTCTAGTTTTGTCTAGGTAGTGTCTAGATTTATTTATTTCAGTACATCATTTTTTATGCTTTACTTTTGCCGATAAATGACTAGAGACTAAGTTATGTTCAGGAAAAGAGTTATAATCTCGGTCCTTGTTTGGTTTACGGGTTGTAACTCGGGTTCCGGAATAATTTCTAAGTTATTTTATCACTTGTCATCCTATATATTATCTAACATGCTCACATATCCAGTTGTCTAACTTATTCACATGTCCCAATTATCTAACATGCTTATATGTCCCAGTTATCTCACATGCTCACATGTACCATTTGTCTTACATTGTTCAGTTTATTTCACATATTCATATGCTTTCGTTTAATACATATGTCCACAGTTTACTTTAGGTCACATATTATTTACTTTATGCTCCATGTTGTTTGCTTATTGTCTTTTCTATTCTCGGGATAAGTATATTGGTGCACGAGTCTCGATCCATATTTACTTATTTCTGTCTATATCCATTGTTATGTTAGTTATTGCTAGTTTTTGTTCATAGTATGGCTTCCTTTGTGGTACTTGGTATTGAGGATCTGACCCCACTGGTTTCGTTTGGCCAGATCTGATAGAGGAGTCCGGAGGATCTTCTGTACCATCTACTCGACGGTGACTACCCAAAGCACTAGAGTAACTTAGTGGGTTTTCCTATATCATTCTTCCACTAGTTATGTACATTATTCTTTTGTGGCGTTTGGCCACCGAATACATGTTTAGCTCATGTTTTGGATCATGACATTTAGCCTACGGGCCTAAACAAGATTTGTGTATTCTAGACTATAGCTAGAGCTTACCATGTATGACTATTACTCTTGCTAGTTCTTCACTTTGTATTACTAGCTTCATGATCATCCATGTATATATAGTTTGGGACGCTTTACTATTTTATGTCTGATGATCATACTTTTTGTAATTTGCATATTTGCCTGTGATTGAAATACCTAGGATGCTTGACCTAAGATTGACTGTTGGATTGTAGTAGTAACCCCCATGTCTATACAGCTTATATGTTATTTCGGGATACTGGAGTACTTTGGAAGACGTAGCTGGCTGGTCCATCCTACTTACCATTATTCTGATTCTGGGGTGTGACAATTATGTTAGTTGACGTTCGGACTAGAAAATTTCTAATGAACTTGGTGATACGGATAGGCAAATGCGAGAATCGTGCTATGCACGAGAGCGAACAATAAGAGAATAGCTTACGAATTATGTCATTAGATTTGGATTCACCTAACAATTGAACTTGCGTGAATCGAACTTATATTTGATGTTATGAGATGGACAAGTTGGGAATTTGGCTAGGAAATTCTTGCTCGATAGAAAATCGAACATAAGTGTCGTGGAGACCTTTGTATCAAAATGATTATTGCATTTGAGCACTGTCAACTTGAGTTAAACAATTGTATTAGAAAAGCTGTTGCCTTCGAGCATCGTCAACTTGAATTGAACTTTTATGTCGGATATATTGTGGTCTTTGTGCAATGTCAATTTAAAAGTTACATCAAAAAAAATTTAAGCATGGTGTCTAGGTAAGTCACCTAGCAGGCTAGCCCTAAACGGTGATGTATTTGCAAGTCAACAAAGTTAAATCATATTGAAATGAGTTGCAAAGTGAAACTTCGAAAATAGTTTGGCAACGACTTTGAATACAAGGCGTTGCAAAGGCACGTTGCGATTGGATGCACGACAGTTGACCCAATGCATAGAATTGATGTTCAGATCGAGAAATACAAAATAAAAAATGTGGCTTTGCATCATGTTGCGTGCCCTAACTTTTGTTAGATGATTACGTATGTATCGAATATGCATACGCTATTGAATTGTGAAAACAGTCGCTAGAGATTTGGTCCAATCGAGAATACGAGATGACAAGCACTTGAAGATTGAAAAGTGACATGTTAGCTATGTTCTAATTTCCTACCACTTGGCTTAGCTGAAATACATATATTGGTAGGATGTCTAAAATATGTGTATGATCCAAACTAAGATATATGATTTCAATGTTACTGGGACGAGATCATGAAACGATCTAGAGAAACACTTTGATTGAGTGTTGGTTTTGGTTCGAGGACGAACCTTATTTTGAGTGGTATATTATGTAATACCCCGCTCCGCACAGTACATTATGCTGAGTCGTTGACTGGAAGAGTTGCATTGACCAAAAATATATTTCGATGTGAATCGATATAAAGAGTTCCATTGGCCCGAAGAATGCATCGGGTGAGATTGATACAAGTGTTAAGTTGGCCCAAGGGAAAGCAATGAGTTGGTTCAAAAATTCTAAGAAATCGAATCGATGCAAGGCATAAGTCCTATTGAAGCAAATATTGATTTTAGTTGGTTTCATGTACAGGCTATACGTATATGCTAAAATATAAGAGGTCAATATATTGTCTTATTTGCAACGGAGTCCGTAAAACCAAATCATCGTCTCACAACAAACTGAGAAAATTGGGCACGATAAGCCAAATCGGTCGGATAATTCAATAAAAAATGAAGTGCTCGAATGGTTAAGTCAAATAATTGACCGTATAAAAAAGTTATGAAATCGAGCCACATCGGCTCGACAAAATGACAAGATGTACCGGCTTAAGGTGGGAGGACTTTAACCCTTCTTTCCTACTCTGTCATGCCTAAGTAAAAATCTACCATTGTATTCTAAGTTAACCTATCGAGTCCATGGACATGGCTCGATTGAGAGAAGTCATAGTACGTGTCGAACACGAGATAGAATAATTAAAATGAAACGTACATCAAATACACGAGTCACTATTGAACATCAAAACACCGCAATGGCGAGCGCCTTGGTACGCAAGCCACAAGAATATGTTATAACTATATCGACAAGTACCTTATTTCATAAGTCATGTCGTGTTCCCACGCACGAGTTAGAAGGCTAGCACATTGAAAGACTATGGAGGCGAATGCCCTAGTGCACAAGCCATAAACAATAAACATTAAGGCATAGCACATAAAAATATGGCATCGAGGCGTGCATCGAATGTACGAATCGAAGGATATCAAATAACTCTTAAATGCTGCACGCTGCCTCGTGAGACTCATGGCCCTTGGGGCGTTCGTTTGATGAACATTAAGTTGGAGCATTGTGCTAATGGAAATAGAGATGGATGAATTGAATGTTGAGATAATGCGATAGCTGAGTTTTGGACTCAGGTTATGTTTGGTTGTATGAATTCAAAGTACATTGCATGGTCAAATGGACTTGATGAATGCTTGTGCATAGGTTTCCCTGAACAATGCACACCGGAAGAACTGGGACCGTTCGATCTAGAGGGGGAATTGAGATGGGTATTATGTGGGACATTTTAACTTATGAGGCTTGCGACCTACTATTGAATGGAGTGCCACAAATACCAATAATGTTCGAAAGAGCTTCGAAAAATGGGGGTATCAACCCAAGCCGAAGTGATTTCCATCGTACAATTGGTAGAGTTCCATTCTGGCATGATAAATGCCAGTGACCATCATATAGTTAAGGAACAGTGGGCTAAAAGTACAGGCACATAGAGATCCTGCACAGAGCACTTATAACATGACAGGGAAAGAGGGCAGGCTTATTAACCTTGCATCGGTGCAATGACGAGTGGGTCGTCGAGTCGGTAAGAATTCGCCACGAAGGAACACAAGAATTATTTGCTTGCTTGCTTGCCTGATGAATCAAATATAACATTCTTGCCATGATAATATGCTTTATTTCTTTCGACTATGCAATGAAATCGAACCTAAGGCAAATATAGAAAGAATCACAAGTTAAGCTTCATGATTCTTATATCTACTTAATGTCAGTTTAGTAAAGTGGGTCTTCGATCAGTACGCGAGAGGATTAGTACTAATCTTCCACCAGATTGCTTGCAGGATGTAGGTAATGGACTGCATGATACGGAGTTTCGTTTGAACGCACTGATGCATGGAATGTCGTAGCGTATTGAGACATGCGACCCCACCGATGTTTTGACTTGTAATAGGATGATGCGGCTGAGATATAGAAGGCATGACGTATGGAATGGTAAAATTCTGTGGACAAGAAAGAACTTTAGTGTTGTAAGCCAATCCGGCATGATTCAATTGGGCTATTGAAAGCCTTTATAATTTTGTTGCTTATCGAATAAAAGAGAATTGTTTCGTATACTCTATTTTCTTCCGCTGCTAAATATCAAATCAAAGATAACCATTTGAGAACTTGTCATCTTGCCTTATATGAGTGCAATTCCAGACTCATGACATCATGCCCCAGCGAGGATGATCGATTTGGGTTAAATTGATGCGAGGACGAACGACTTTCCGGGTCAGGGCATGACATTATCGGTATCATTGATTGATTGAAGATCAAGAGGGTCAAGGAGATAATGGTCAAGCCACTCACCATTGATTGAAAGGGACGAGAGAAATAGATCTCCTACTCGACGAGAGAAAGATGTCTCCTACTTTAACTTATGGATGTGGTTACCAGCATATCTTACGTGACTCCTCCTACTTCAAGTACTGTCGTATCGTAAGTCTCCATTGAAAGGCCAACTATTGAAGTTTCCTCCACTCATCAGACTGCTGGAATAATGAATGAAATTTTGGTGAGCTTAGTCAAGGGTTTTTACGAAATCCTTAACAAGGCCCTTTAATTGGTGCTGTATTAGAACTTTGACTTCAAACTTGTTAAAATTAATACAAAGAGGAGTATTATGATCCTGTTTGATTCACTGTAATGTAATCGTAATCACAATATAATAAAATAAAAATAATTTTTTCTTCATTTGGTTACATTACGATCACGATTACATTATAGTGTACCAAACGAGGCTTTAGTATATTCAATCCTAGGGTGATATTGACCCAGCTCGATTCTTGGAGAGACTTGTGGGTGACCTTGGCAAAGCGGTTGATGAATGGATGGCCTTACAATAAGGAAATCATGGCCTATTGATCGCCGAAGAATACGTATGCCTGACGGTTCAATTGAGAAAATTATTGAATAAATTCAGTACCAAGGAGAGATAGCATGAAGAGAAGGTTATAAAGCTAAATTATGATCTTGATGTTGTTATCGAACAAATATTGATGAGTGAGATGCATAAGTCCACATAGATCAAGGAAAAGATTAGGCAGGCTCAACTTGTGCCAACATGTACTAGATACCCAACTCTTGGAGCTCAAGCATGCACGTGAAGAGAAGAAGGATATGTTGGCTCAGACATATGCTGCTATGGAACCCTTTAGCCATTTTGATGAAGAGTCCGCAAGCAGGAGGCCATATTCAATGCACAAGCTACACGAGCTGAATGCATAAACTTCTGGATCTGTAATACAGAAGCTAGCACAATGTCCATTTTAAATGTACTTTTTTATATTTTGGTTTTTTCTAGCTTCATATGTTCGAGTTATTAGGACTTATTTACTCCAACATTGGATAGAAAATATGGAGGCTTGCCTCCTCCTCTATGTATGTACTCCCACATGAATAATAAATAATCAATTATTTCTTTCTATATGGTATCAGAGCCAAAATTCTAAAAGATTTTTTTCTTTCTTCTTCTTAAAAGGAAATTATTTTTTTCTTTCTTCTTCTTATCTTTTCTCCACTCCTCTCATCTGTCAAAGATGATAGAGACGTGAATGATGATGACGACGACTGCTGGTCCTATGGTGGCGAGGAGAAGCTTCTAGGGCTGGTGGAGGTGCGATGGAGACGTCAAGGTTCGGTGGTGTCACGGGAGAGCTGCTAGGGCTGGTGGAGCTACGGTAGAGACATCAATAGTGGCGGCGACCGCTAGGCATGGTGGCAGATCTGGCATCTACAGGCTCTGGACGACTACTAATCGGTGGCGTTGGACGCATACGGTGGTGGAGTGGCGGAGGCTCAAGTGGCTGCTGATCATTGGCGATTTAAGATGGAAAGAAGCCGTAATCGCGTATAAATGCATGACCATGATTGATTTGCGTTTTATCTCATCCCTGTGATAAGTGCAACTATGGAGATGGGAATACCTGTGACTAGTCAGGAGCTGAAGGAGATACTAGAGGGAGTGGCCATGGTGTTTCAGGCCAAATTAGAGGAGACCTCATCCAGTAGGGCAGGCGTTCCCTCGCACCAGAAATCGTTGCATGTGATGAAGAAGATGGAGTTGCTACCTAATGACATCAAAGTTGAGGGGACAAAAATTTGCTTAAGTTGGTCTAGGAGGGCGCTGCTGAACCTTCAGACCAAGGGGCTCGAAAAATATGTGAAGGAAGAGTGCATTGAGCAAAAGAATACAACGTATGCTGAGTAGAACACATGGAGTCACCTTAATTCTCTTGTGGTTTCTTGGCTGCGGACTTCTATGTCTTCATCCATAGCTGGAATATTTGGTAGAGTCGATCTGCAGTGCGGCTGATGTCTAGAAGACATTGGCTAAGATGTACTCTAGATATAGAAAGTGTCATGATGATGATGAAAGTTAAGGAGAAGATTGATGCTACCACAAAGAGGGAGAAGACAATATTCCAGTATGCAATTGAGCTATGTCGCTTATGGGTGAACTTGGACCACTGTGATCCGCTATCATTATAGAACACGACAGATGTTCTCCTTGGAAAGCAGTATCTTGAGCGTCGGTAGGTGGTCCATTTTATCAAAGACATGAACTCATAGTTTGAGACTAGAAGCTAGGGCAGCAATGTGTCATGTGCCATCTCTTCTATCCCTTTATGAGGTTGTTGCATCGATAGAGCAAGAGAAGATACGATCGAAGGTGATGAAAGGCGAGACCTCACCTGTTGTCCACTCGGCATTGGTGGTTCCCAGTACTTCTATCAACAATGACAGAAAGTGCTATAATTGTGAGAAAAAGGGCACCTCAGCTACAACTGCTCAACCCCATAATTTTGGTCGTAGCCGAGGAGGCAGAGGACAGAGAGGTAGACAAACAGGTCAAGGAGGCAAGGGACATGGCGACCAAGGATTTTCTTACCTAGCTGTGGCAGAGGAGTTCCAGATCACTACCAAGATGACTGAAGTTGAGATGACAGAGCTGGAGGAACTACGTCAATTCAAGCTTCATGCTAAGAAGTCTTATGGCAAGGGACGGGCCACTCAGGATTTAGATGACACTACCTACCTTGGTAACTTTTCTAGTTATGCTCATAGGAGCAAATGTATTCTGGTTCAGGTACTTACATCCACTAAATCTCATGTTTGTTGGATCATAGACTCAGGTGCATCTAGGCATATCACAGGTGCATCTAGTGAGTTTGTATTATATTATCCAAGCAAGCATATTCATCCCGAGACAATTCAGACTGTTGATGGGACACCCCAACCCATCAGGGTACTGGCTCGGTCTATTGTACTTAATCTATTACCATATCATTTGTATTGCATGTTCTCGTTTCTGATCAACTTACTTTCTATTAGCTCTCCCATTGAACAATTGAAATGTACTGTTCTTTTTATCGAGATATACGTTCTTTCTAGGAGAAGGACGCAGGAAAGAGTCCTGGGACTGACATCAGGCGTGATAGCCTCTGGTACCTGGACAGTGAGTTTATAATTCTTGCTAATATTGTTCATAAAGGGCCAAAGGCAGAAGTAATACTTCAACACTGCAGATTGGACATTTATGTTTTAATAGTTTGAATAAGTTAGAACCTAAGATGGTGAATAAAGTAGATTAAAAAAGGTTACTTTATAATTCTTGTGAACTTGGGAAGCATACATGTTCTACTTATAAAATGGTAGGTCTTCAAAGTTTTGAGCCATTTGTACTTGTTCATTCTGATGTTTGGGGACCGTGTCCTGCTGTTTCTATTAGTAGATTTATATGGTTTGTTATTTTTATTGATTGTTACTCACTATGACCTGGATCTACATTATTATGCAGAAATATTCTGAGGTGTACAATTTTTTTAAAATTTCTCGACATATGTAAAGACCCAGTTTGGAGTACATATAAAGATTCTTCGAATATATAATGAGACAAACTACACCAATAAGGAGTTTGGTACTTCCATATATAGTCAAGGAATTCTTTATCAAAGCACTTGCCCAGACACTCCTGCTCAGAATGGGGTAGCTGAATATGCAAGAACATGCATCTACTAGAAGTAGCACATTTATTGATTCTGGCGGTGAATGTGCTTATGTTCTTATGGAGTGAGGCTATTATGACAATATCTTATCTAATCAGCAGGCTGCCATCAAGAGTATTAGGGATGAAGACACCATGTGAGATGCTCTTGGGTTCGAATATTTTTAGTGTTCCACCGTAAGTATTTGGATGCACATGTTTCGTAAGAGATCACAGATCGATGTTGAGTAAGCTAGATCCACAAATAGTTAAGTATATTTTCATAGGCTATTCATCAAGTCAGAAGGGATAAAAGTGTTGGTGTCCCACTGAAAGAAGGTTGTTTGTCAATTTGGACATGACCTTCCGAGAGTTTGAACCATTTTATGGGGAGAAGACGGAGTTTAATTTCTTATTCAAGGATGGCTCTACTGATGCTAGTAGAGAGGGGGAGAATAATGAGAATGACATCGTAGTTGGTATGATTCCATGTTATTTTGAGTCAGGGAGTGGTGGCTTCTCGGAAGGGAACCAACAGTCAGAAAAAATCGACAGTCAGGGGGAGCTTAGGGAGCATGAGCACCAAAAGCAGTATAGGTCGCCTCAGCATGAGCCGTCTCTTCCTATGCCTATGCCAGTGCCAAAAAATGTTGATTCCCATGTCTCTTTTCTCCAGGTCCTTTAGCCTTTCCACCCGAGTCACCAGGTAACAATTTCTCCCCTCATACTTCAAATACTCATGTCTTGCTTCGTAGAACTTCTAGAATCAATGTTGGAAGACCTCTAGCTAAGTTTGGCAGTTGGAATACTGACATTGTTTATTACATTTCATATGCATCTGTCCCACTTACATATAAGTGCTTCCTTGCATCATTGTATTCAATGCTTGTACATAACAACTGGCAGGTAGTGTAATGTTCTAGTCTGAAAATACGTAGGATTAGGATACGTACAGGCCAGCTATGTACAAAGACTATTCCAATGTACGGGATCCATATATACATACATAAGCTGTAATATTTGAGCTCCAGCTCATGAATAGTCACAAGCAATACTAAATCTCATCCACAACACAATGAAGGAAGAACCAATTAAATATCTCAACTAAAATATAAAATGAAGTATCATGTCAAGGGAAAGTCGTATAAGAATACACAATTCTAGCATAGAACACATGTGAACACGAAGAAGACAGATATAACAAGCAATAAAAATGTTCTAAGTGCACGTAAGACGAGAAAAGAAAGTAACCAACATGAAGATGACAAATATAATGAAAAGAAGTAATAAAAAATAGAGAACATGCATATACAATATACTGAATAATCTTGCAAGGTATACTTACCCGTCTCCTGCAACTGTGTGTACTACATTCCAACTCCGATATCCTCGGTCACACCGTCACGAACTTCTAGAATAAATCAATCTATCAAATAAATTACACGTCGATGTCATACTCACATTGTTTATATAATTATACCCTATATAGCCTTAACTCAACATATTCTAACGAAACTAGTAATTAGCCATATTTATAAACTAACACACACACACACAAAAAAACTATATTAGTCACATTAACTACCCGACTCAATCTAACATATATATTGTTAAATCTATTTAATAATGTAATATTATAGTTATTTCTAAAAAAATATATTTAAATATTTTATAATAATAAATAGCCTATTCTATTCTTGGGAAAATAGGTACCACGGTCTCAAATTGATCCGTCACCAATATTCATTGACTTGGTTCATAGTTTTGTTCCCAAAATAATAATTTCTTAACATATTTTAATTCTAGAAAAATACTGACAAACATATAAAAATATGTTTTTCACATCAAAACATGCACAAAAATTAATTTAGATAAGTCTCATTAAGTTCCAAGTCGATTAGACATAAAGATCCTATGTTTTTCGGTGATCCGACAATGATACGTCAAACTCGAATTCTATTAAAATATCAAATATTAGTTAATTGCTGCAAAAGTATATTCAATGGGAATCTTAGGATGTCTAGAGTCTTATCAAAAATATGAGAGTAGTTGAAGTGGTCCGCAAGATGCCGCAAACTCGCACACGAAAGAATTGGTTCAGTCTCGACAACTTACATAGAACGGATGCTCCGAACAAACCGGAAAGAACCACGTGGATGGACAATTGGAGATAAAAATAGACATGTAGAACTTTGCGTTAGTTATGGTTTTGCGACAACCAGACATCATAATGTATATCAAACCCTATTTACAAATTAGTATACCTGCTGTGACGAAGTCAGCATAAGTTCGGTCGACTTCGGGTGCCTTCTACGCCTTGTACCATCCTAACAGTGCTTCGTGACTCCTCGAAAAGGCGTTGGGGTGTTATGGGGTGCCTTAGGGTCGAGATAAAGGTGGTAGAAGGGTTGAAAGTGGTCGAAAAGTTGGGTTTATGGCAGGTGGAAGAATATGTGTGAACCAAAAAGAAAGTGAGAAGAAGCGCTCATTTTTGGAGATTTGGGGGGTGTGGGTTGGCATAAAATCTGGTATAAATAAAAATAATTAAAGTTTAAAGGGTTGGGATCCATAGGATTTTGTTTGGTAAGATTTGATGAGATTTGATTGACCAATCAAAAGTTAAGCCAAGCTAGTGGCATAGCCAGACATTTAATCCACGGGGTGCAATATTTATTAATAAAATAATAATAAATTATATTAACATATTTATATTTCAAAATGTAGTATATATTGATATCAAATGTCATAAACTATTACAATCAGTAAATAACTCTTTTCTTTGACAATAAAAATCTCCGAGACTTCATATTCTGGAAATATTGAATGATATCTTCATTGTCAACGACATCCAATACGTATCTTTCAATATATGCCACCAAACAATCATTCATCATCGTATCTCCCAATCGATTACGTAATGAAGTTTTAATAATTTTTATTGCAGAAAATACTCTCTCTACAGTTGCGGTTGCAACAGGTAATAACAATGCCAACTTCAAGAGCAAATGCACCAACAGATATGTTCGATGCTTCTTTAACTGAACCATCTTTCTAGCAAGTCCACTAACCCCCACAATATTAGAAAATTGGTCATTAGAGCACGCATCAAAAATATAGTTGTCAAGTTGACGATCAAGGTGCATTAACTCCATGTTAGAGAAATCTGATGGATAAAATTCAGCAAAACGAAGCAACGTTCTCTTATCATAAGAAGGGAATGAATCACCTAGATCAAGAGAAGCCATGTTAGAAAAATCTGATGGATGAAATTTAGCAAAATGAAGCAATTTTCTCTTATCATAAGAAGAGAATGAATCACCTGGATCAAGACAAGCCATACATAGCAACAACTCCGTATTCACCTCACTAAAATGATTGTTCAACCCTTGAAGTTGCAAATCAATCACTTCATAAAATAATTCAATGCTATAATGATGAAGATTTGTTTTTCCATTAAAGTTGCAATGGGATCTTCCATGTTGTACATATAATTCGTTCATCTGTAGGGTTACTATCTTGTGCTTAACACAAAATGAAGAAACCTCTTCCAATAATGATTCCCATCCATCATCTCTCAAGTTCTGCAATTATTGCTTAGTTATTCTCACAAGAGTCATGGCATTTATTATATCTTGACCTTTTCTCTATAAAGCTTGTGATAAATCATTTGTGATTCCCAAGATATTCTTCATCAAAAGTAACTGAAATACAAATTCAAATTGAGAAATGATTCCCAAAATATTTTTTACATGCCCTCTTACCTTGTGATCCTTTGCATCCTCCTCAACAATCACAACAACATCAACCTTGACGAGTACAAGCAAATCAAACTCATTAGTGTACCATAAAGAGAATCCCAACCTGGTGCTTCCTGCTCGCTTCAATGTTATTTCTTGATTCTTACCTTTTCCAGTCAAAACATCACCGCTATAAATTCCTTCAACAACTTTTTCAAATTGTTTTTCACGAAGAATGTCCCTACGCTTGCATGAGGCTCCAACAATATTTGATAAAAATGTAACAATGTCAAAGAATAAAGAAAACTTTCCGTGACGTTCTGCAACAGCTAGAAGTGTTAATTGAAGTTGGTGAGCAAAGCCGTGAACATAATAAGTCGACTCATTCTCCATCGTAATCAAGCTTTTCAATCTATTGAATTCTCCCTGCATGTTGCTAGCTCCATTATATTCTTGTCCCCGAATACTCGATATACTTAATCCATGTTGGGATAATAGAGACTCAATAGCTTCCTTAAGTGATAAGGCAGTAGTGTCACCAACATGGACAATACCATGAAAACATTCCATAATATGCCCCCTTTCATCCACAAAACGCAAAACAACAACCATTTGTTCTTTTACGGATACATCATGCGCCTCATCAACTAAAATAGAGAACATTTAATTATTAACATCTCTAATAATAGCATTTGTAGTTACCTTTGCAATGGAAGTAATAATCTCTTGTTGGATTTGAGGAGATGTCAATTTGAGAATTTTAGGAGCCTTGTTCAATACAACTCTATTGATATTCTCATTACGGTCGCAATAAAATTGTAAGAGTTCAAGAAAGTTTCCCTTATTAGTGATTCCTAGGATTTATCATGACCACGAAAAGCCAATCCTTGATGCAACAGAAATTTAATGCAATCAATTTATACTGTCAAACGGAGAGGATATTCGGCTTGAGTTTGAATACACTGAGTAGCCAAAGAATGTTCAATGTGTTGTGGTTGCTTCAAAAGATCATAACCAGCACTCACACATTTGTTATGTGTACTAGTGTGGTCTCTGACCTGCCCATCCAACTTCATTTTCTTCTTCCAATTTTCAAATCCCTTTCTAACAAAGGAATTATCACTGCTTTGAACACTATGATCGGCTTTAAAAAGATAATAAGACAAACAATAGATGACATCTGTTGTAATGCTATATTCCAGCCAATTAGGATGTTCTTTAAACCACGAAGGCTGAAATTGACACTTCTCACTTGCATATGAGTGCTAAGGAAAGTTGTGATCTTTATGTTGACATGGACCTTTTTGTAAATAATATCGTCGAACCTTCTCTCTTTCTTTAACATCATACTCATAAATATTTTTTTCTTAATGCAGGATTAGATGGATACTCATCTTCTATATTACAAGTAGGCAACATTGGACAACGGGTTGGCATGGGGATGGAGGTGGCCCGGTCGGTGGCTCTTGGCTGCTTGAAGTAGCTCGTTCTCGAGATTTATTGAAAAATTTAAATAGTGTATTATTTTTCATCTGAAAAATATTCAATTTTGATCACAGTTAATTATCTTGCCTTCATGTTTATTGTTATTTATATTATTACCGTGCTTGTTAGGCAACAATAGATAATTTTGGAGAGAAATGACATAATTAAAAATAACAAATTAAATTCAACACATTATTATGTAGGGTTGTGTTCAATTAATCTCAAAACTATAAATAGAAATCAAAGTATATTTGTATAAACAACTAAAACAAGTGCAAAATATGCAATACAACAATATAAATAACTAAGAAAGGAGAAAATGTTACCTGTTGCTGCTGCTTTCGTTTGAAATTTTTTGTGTTTGTGAATACTGTGAAGGGAGCTGCCCTTTGAAGATAAATATATATATGTTAATATAGACTTCTCTTTTTTTGCCGTTTGGAACTTTGGAAGAAAAATTTGCATACTGTGATGAGCTTTCCTTTGAAGAGAAAGAGTGAAAGGAGTTGTAGTGTGGTCAGATGGATTCATCATGAATGCTCTCCATCAAACACAATTTAACACTTACCATCATATCATAAATATTATGTTGTACACTTACCATTAAAAGAAAGCTACCATGTGGCCCCTTTCACATTTACAATTTGCAAGCCAATAAGCTTGCTCCAACTCCAAGAATCTTTAAGCTAGCCTAGCTAGATGGTAGTTGTAGGAAAAGAAATACTACATGCTGCCGTGTTTGTGTGTGGTACTAACCATAGGTCGATAGCTGCCGTGTGTCATCCAGTTGCTTGGTGTGGAGAAATTGTCTCTATATAATAAAAAATTCTCATTTGTTAGGGGGCGCAGCCACGCCCCCTTGACCCAACGTACCTAGGCCACAGCACCAAGCTATATCTCAAAGGATTTAAATAGTTACCTAATTTGGAGCCAGAAATATTTAATTATATTTAAAACCTTGTTGGTTGTGCAAAATCACATAAAATCTATTTAAATTATTTCTAATAGGTTATGGCAACCTAGCATATGCTATATTAAGGCTAGTTTGACTAGTTTTGGGCCAGTATGATTTATTGAACCGAAATAGTCTCAGAAAGTCTAATAATTGGGTCTTATGTGTCATTTGAAAATAAATAGCACATGAGAACTTAATTTAGTAGGACAGTATGGGCATGTGCATAGTAGGTTCAAAATATGTTAAAACAATACATTGGGTCGAAATATTTGGATTGGGTTTGGGACTCAAATCGGAATTGAAAGTACATAGCATTTTATGACAAAGGCTAAAATGACTATTTTGACTCTAAAGTGGTGTAAAAAAAATATAGTGCACAGGATCATGTTCGAGTAGGATATGATATACCAAAATGAAGGTGGACTCGTCTGGAATACGAATATGGAACTTGTTTCGAGGAATTGGCTAATGCAAGACTTCAAAAGTAAAGCTACGACAAAGTGTATTTATAATTAAAATTAAATATAAAATATAATTTAATAAATAAAAATCATATTAAATAAATATAAAAAATTCTAAAAATTAGGGTGCTTACATTTATCATGCGCACCAGCTTTGCGTCTATCTCCTCTTTGGCTTGATTACCAACCCTGACACCCTTTGAAACCAAAGCTCTGATACCACTCTAATGGGAATGAAATACAAAAATTGTTCCTTCAAACAAATGATCCGCAAGAAAACCGAGAAAAATACAAAATCTGAATCGCTAAAATCATAAAGAAAGTCAAACATAGACAAGCAATTTTTACGTGGAAAACCCAGATGGAAAAAATAATGAACGATCAGAGTTCAACCCTGAAAAGCCTCCATTATTGGAGTAAGAAATACACTGACTCCTTAAAATCTTCTCATCAATCCAAAATGGATCACCACAACTCCTTGAAATAGAGAATAGATTACAGACTTACGAATAACGAAGACGATAAGACAAGATTACCCGAAAATGATTTCCTCTTCAAAGTAGTCATCAACTCCTCTCTCTCTCTCTCTCTCTCTCTCTCTCTCCCTCTCTCTCTCCAATAGATACCTTTTCATTATTTGGATTAGATTTAGGAAAAAACTAATATATACCCCCTCAAACCTACAACAAATCTGGACAACTGGATGTGATTCAACGATGTATAAAATATCCCAAATGTTGCACAGCTATTCATCGACAATCGAGTTTGGGCCGAACTCAACAGTTTCGAGCCAGCAAGTCGAGCAACATATTGTCCGCCTAGTGACCGAATTCGGTAGGGAGATCAAATTATGGCCGAACTTAACCGATTATGCATAGAATTTATACTACTTTGAAACACGAGTTTTTCTAATATTGCTTCGAGACTCGGTATCATTGGATACAAAATGTGGTTGAAAAGAAGGACGCGGTGCTTGAGAAGGTTTATACTGATGACGATGGAGCGAACATGCTCACGAAGGTTCTATCGAGGGGGACGTTTGAGTACTGCAGGCGGATCATCGGGATGACGATTTTTTTCACCTAGTTGTGAAGGAGGAGATTTGTTAGAGTGGTTGGGGTTCCCAACCTATGTGGAGAAGGCCTCGGAGTGCGTCGAGCGCCGTCTATGTGTCAAAGAAGCTCAGGGAGGTGACGAGGCCGGTCGGAGATGACGGAGATACTTGGAAGCTGACAGAGGAGCTGCTGGAAGGAGGGGGACAGAGTTAGGGCCAAACTCTGCCCCAGGACAGAGTTCTGGGCAAACTCTGCCCCAGGACAGAGTTCTGGTCGAACTCTGCCTCCCTGGTCCAGAACTGTTCTAGAGACAGAACACAGAGTTCTGGTCAAACTCTGTGTCATCGGGGCTGAAGCATTTTTCAGGGTGATTGATCACCGTTGGATCGTATCCTACGGGCCAGGTTTTCCTACGGATTAGGGGGTTTATACATGGTTATTCCTAACCCTAATCACAATACAACATTAAAGAACAAGAGAGAGAAAAGAGAAAAGAGTGTCATTGCAACTTTGGGAAGAAGAAGGGGGATTGAAGGCCATTTTCGAAGGAGGATCGTGTTCGGATAATATCTACTCGTCGTCTTTGTTCTTCGTAGCCTTGTAATAATTATTCTTGCTTCTAAGTGTTGTGGGAATCCGATTTGGATCGGGAGAAGTTTGTAGAGGGTGTACTCCTTTATTTCATTAGTGAAGGCTTCTCAGGGTTGGACTCCGATCGTCCTGTGGTTTTTTCTGTAAGGTTTTCCATGTCAAAAATTCTCTGTGTCTGTGTGGTTTGTTTTGGTGTTTTGGTTCGTGCATTGTATTGCTCGGTTCTCTCGCAGGTACTCTCTAGTTTGGAGAAAGGTTTCCGTATTTTTTTCCAACAAAGTGGTATTAGAGCCAGGTTTTGGAATTGAAAAGGGTGTCAGGAGTTGACAAGAAAACTAGAGAGAAGAGATGGACGCGAAGTCGGTACGCATGGTAAACCTGAACGGCATCAACTATCATTATTGGCGGAGCAAGATGAAAGATTTGTTATTTGTCAAGAAGTTGTATATGCCCGTATTTGCATCCGAGAAGCCTAGTGATAAATCCGAGGAGGACTGAAAATTTGAGGATATACAGGTGTGCAGATATATCAGACAGTTCGTTGACGAGAACGTGTACAACCACGTTGCCAATATTGAGCATACGAAGATGTTATGGGATAAGCTGAAATCTTTGTATGCGAAGAAGACCGGGGTAAATAATTGTTCCTGATCTGGACGATGATGGGTCTGCGGTACAAAGATGGGACGTCTATTATGAATTACTTGAGTGATTTCCAGGGCATGGTTGACCAGCTGTTTTCGATAGAAGTCAAGTTCGACGACGAGGTTCAAGGACTTTGGCTGTTGTGTACATTGCCAGACTCATGGGAGATCGTACGAGTATCTATGATCGCTTCTGCTCCAGAGGGCATGGTCAGTCTGGAGTTTGCCAAGAGCGGGGTGCTGAATGAAGAGATACAAAGACGTTCTCAGGGCACTTCATCCATATCCCACCACTCAGAGGTATTGGTTTCAGAGAGCCGCGAAACGGGCAAAAGCAGGGGTCTAGGTGGTGGCAGAGACAAGAGTAGGGAGAAGTCCAAGGGTCGTTACGAGGACTCGGAGTGTTACCATTATGGAAAGAAGGGCCACATCAAGCAAAACTGTTTTGCTTGGAAAAGAGAGAAGAAGGGCGACAAAGGAAATCAAGATGAGAATACTACAGCGGCGGCCTCGATACATGGAGGCGATGTGATCGTCGTAGGTGATAACGTTATCATAAACCTTGCCTGCGATGATAATTCTTGGCTGGTGGACTCTGGAGCTTCAGCGTATGTATCTCACAATAGGACACTATTTGCCACTGACACAACAGGCGACTGTGGAGTGTTGAAGATGGGCAATGGAGATGTGTCGAAGACGATTGCCGTTGGAGATGTGAATTTGAGAACGAAGACGGGTGCAGTTCTTGTTCTCAAAGATGTTCGTCATGTCCCTGATATTCGTTTCAACCTGGTGTCGGTTGGAAGGTTGAATGACGAGAGATTCTTCAGTCTCTTCGGGAATAGTCAGTGGAAGCTTTCTAGAGGCTCGATGGTGATTGCCAAAGAAAGCAAGAACTCTGGTCTCTACTATATGGAGGGGAGCACACAGGGGGCACAGGAGGTGAAAGCCATCAGTGATGCGTCTACTGAGTTATGGCACAGACGGCTCGGGCATATCAGCGAGAAGGGGTTGAGCTACTTGGTGAACAAGAAGGTGATTCCAGGGCTCAAGTCTACAAAGTTGGAGAAGTGCATGCACTGCTTAGCTGGGAAGCAAAATAGGGTATCTTTCCAATGTTATCCAAGTTCAAGGAAGCCGGCGTTGCTCGAGTTGATTCACTCGGATGTCTGCGGTCCTATGAAGGTAAAATCTATTGGTGGTGCTTCTTACTTTGTAACTTTTATTGATGACTATTCCAGAATGTTTTGGGTCTATGCCTTAAAGACCAAAGATCAAGTGCTGCCTACTTTCAAAGTGTTTCAGACCTCTGTTGAAAGAGAGACGGGCAAGAAGTTATTGTGTGTTCGGTCTGACAACGGCGGCGAATACATTGGTCCCTTTGATGCTTATTGCAGAGAGCAGGGGATACGACACCAGAAAACTTTGCCCAAGACACCTCAGCTCAATGGTGTAGCAGAGCGCATGAACAAGACACTGATGGAGAGGGTGCGATATTTGCTGTCAGAAGCAAACTTGCCGGGCAGTTATTGGGGTGAGGCTCTTTTCACAGCTGTTTATGTTTTTAATTTGTCTCCTAGTGCTCCTTTGCAGGGTGATGTGCCTAAAAAAGTATTGTACGGCAAAGAGCCATCATACAATCACCTATAATTGTTTGGCTGTAAGGCCTTCGTGCATGTACCGAAGGATGAGAGGTCCAAACTTGAGCCGAAGACGAGGCGATGCATCTTTGTCGGCTACGATTGGGATGAGTTTGGCTATAGACTCTACGATCCTGTGGGAAGAAAGCTCTACAGAAGCAGGGACATGGTATTCGTCGAGGATCAGACCATGACCAACACTCAGGATTCTGAGACGCCTTCTGAGGCTGAAGAATTTCCTGAGTTAGAGTCATTTCACTTCGAGCAGTTTCTAGAGGACATCGCAGAGGATCCAATTATGGGAGAGCCAGTACATGGAGTTGCTTCCAACCTTGATCATCAGCCTGCTGATGGTGGTCGAAGTGTCCCTCATGAGGATGAGCATGCCGGGAAGGCAGTTCCTGAAGAGGAGGAGGCTGTTGGTATACAGCCAGCACCAGTGGCTCCACTGAGAAAGAGCGACAGAGAGCGTCGACCATCTACGAGATACTCACCGGGTGAGTATGTGCTTCTGACTGACGAAAGAGAGCCCGAAAGCTTTGCAGAGGCTATGGAAGACGAACAAAGGCAGGAGTGGATGTAGGCTATGTAGGAGGAGATGAGTTTCTGATACGCCAATTCCACTTATGAGCTGGTGCGGTTGCCAAAGGGCAAGAAGGCTTTGAAGAATCGATGGGTGTTTAGAGTGAAGCAGACGGATGATATTATTCGCCCTCGATACAAAGCGAGGCTGGTAGTTAAAGGCTACGGTCAGCAAAAAGACGTAGATTATGATGAGATCTTTTTGCCTGTCGTCAAGCATTCATCTATTCGGGTGGTGATAGTATTGGCAGCCAGTCTCGACTTGGAGGTCTAGCAGATGGACGTAAAGACGGTATTCCTTCACGGTGATCTTGAGGAGGAGTTATACATGGAGCAGCCAGAGGAATTCTATGAGAAGGGAAATTCAGATTTGGTTTGTCGGTTGAGAAAGAGCTTGTATGGTCTGAAACAGGCTCCGAAGCAGTGGTACAGGAAGTTCGAGTCATTTATGGGGGAGCATGGTTATGCACGGACGACTTCAGATCACTGTGTATTTATGAGGTATTTTGCCAAAGATGATTTCATCATTTTATTTCTCTATTGATGATATGCTATTGTGGGTCAGAATGCCACTAGGATAGCAGAGTTGAAGCGCCAACTGGGGGCGGCCTTCTCTATAAGGATTTGGGTACAGCGAAGACTATTCTTGGGATGGAGATCAGCCGAGAGAGAGAGAGAGAGTCCAAGCTGCTACACTTGTCCCAAAAAAAGTACATTCACCGGGTACTTCAGCATTTCGATATGGACGGGTCAAAGAAAGTGAGTTGCCCCCTTGCGGCTCACTTTAAGTTCACTGAGGAGCAGTGTCCATCTACCGAGGACGAAAAAGAAGATATGGAGCGGGTTCCATATGCCTCAGTTGTGGAAAGTCTTATGTATGCTATGGTGTGTACGAGGTCAGACATCGCTCATACAGTTGGCACTGTTAGTAGGTATCTTTCAAATCCTGGAATGGTACATTGGAGTGCGGTCAAGTGGATTCTATGATACCTTCAGGGCACTGCCGATTGGAGACTTTCTTTTGGTGGTGATAAGCCGAAGCTGGTTGGGTATACCGATGCTGATATGGCTGGAGATGTAGACACGAGACGATCGACTTTGGGCTATGTGATAATGTTTGCCGGAGGAGCGGTATCGTGGCAGTCGCAGTTGCAGAAGTGTGTTGCCTTGTCGACGACGGAGGCGAAATATATTACGGCGACGGAGGCTTGCAAGGAGCTGCTATGGATGAAGAAGCTGTTGCAGAAAATAGGGCTGAAGCAAGAGCAATATACTTTTCTTTGCGACAGTCAAAATGCAATTCACCTTGTGAAGAACCAGACATTTCATAGTCGGTCCAAGCACATCGAGACTCGGCATCATTGGATACGGGATGTGGTTGAGAAGAAGGACGCGGCGCTTGAGAAGGTTCATACTGATGACAATGGAACGGACATGCTCACGAAGGTTCTACTGATGGGGAAGTTTGAGTACTGCAGGCGGATCGTCGGGATGACGAGTTCCTCCACCTAGTTATGAAGGAAAAGATTTGCTGGAGTGGGTAGGGTTCCCAACCTATGTGGAGAAGACCCCGGAGTGCGCCGAGCGCCGTCTGTGTGTCAGAAAAGCTCGAAAAGGTGACGAGGCCAGTCGGAGATGACAGACATACTCGGGAGCTGACAGAGGAGCTGCTGGAATGAGGGGGCAAAGTTCGGGCCGAACTCTGTCCCAGGACAGAGTTCTGGCCGAACTCTGCCTCCCTTTAGAACACTTCTGGAGACAGAACACAGAGTTCTGGCCGAACTCTGCATCGTCGGGGCTGAAGCATTTTTCAGGGTGATTGTTCACCATTGGATCGTATCCTACAGTCCAGGTTTTGCTGCAGATTAGGAGATTTATACATGGTTATTCCTAACCCTAAGCACAACATAACATTGAAGAACAAGAGAGAAAAAAGAGACAAGAGTGCCATTGCAACTTTGGGAGAGAAGAAGGAGGATAAAAGGCCATTTTCGAAGGAGGATCGTGTTCGGATAATATATACTCGTCGTCTTTGTTCTTCGTAGCCTTGTAATCATTATTCTTGCTTCTAAGTGTTGTGGGGATCCGATTTGGATCGGGAGAAGTTTGTAGAGGGTGTATTCCTTTATTTCATTAGTGAAGGCTTCTCAGGGTTGGACTCCGATCGTCCCGTGGTTTTTTTCGCAAGGGTTTTCTACGTCAAAAATTCTCTGTCCGCGTGGTTTGTTTTGGTGTTTGGTTCGTGCGTTGTATTGCTCGGTTCTCTCGCAGGTACTCTCTAGTTTGGGAAAAGGTTTCCGCGTTTCTTTCCCAACACTTACTTCCTTACTACTATTGCTACTAGCCTGTTAATGTCCTACTGCTAGCGCTGTTATACTTTCTATGTTATTTTAGTCTGATTCTTTTCCTCGGCCATTGGCGAGGCATACACTGCAGCTAGTGTTGATATTTCATAAATTCACAAATTTGTTTATTATATTAAAATTTTGCTAATTTTTTTTATAAGAATTGGCGATGATGATTTGGCATGGGATACGAAAATGTATAATGTATAGCCAAAATGTAGGTCAACCTATAACTGACTGTTTAAATTTCATGGCAGGATTTCATGTCCATAGCTATCCCAACTTATGGGAAGATTTATGAAATGCCCAAAAACTAAAAAAGTTTTATGTAAAACCCACCGCTAAAAAAACTTTCATCGCGTGCCCAGAATTAGAGAAACTTATCCAAAGCGGGTTCCAAATGACCCTTTTGCCCTTCCTTTTAATTTATTGGAAACACCCACAAAACTGCTCTTAAAAAAATGTTTCAATACTCCATCTTCTTCCATACGCTGCTCACTTTCGAATCTAGGTTTTCTCCTCAAAAATCTTCAAAAACTCGTCGAAAAATTTCGGAAAGACCGGGACGAACGACAAAAGTGCTAAAACGGAGGTCCAAACATCATTTTTTTGCGAATCTAAAATTTCGGAAGGCCGTCTAACGATGAAGCTGTTACTTTCAGTCTCCTCGACGATACGCTCATTTTGCGACAAACGGGACCTCGTTTCGACCTCCCAGTCAAAAGTTATGGCCCTCCAAAGTTTCAGCTAACCATAAAATGCAGGAGAATGGCATTCTCCGTCTTAATTTACACGGAGAATGACCATTCTCCGTCTTAATTAGGACGGAGAATGACATTCTCCGTCTTAATTTACACGGAGAATGGTCATTCCAGTGTTAAAACACAGGAGAATGACCATTCTCCGTGTTAGAAACACGGAGAATGCCATTCTCCGTGTTAAATGAAACGGAGAATGTCATTCTCCGTGTTAAATAAAACGGAGAATGGCATTCTCCGTCCTAATTAAGACGGAGAATGGCCATTCTCCGTGCTAAATTAAACGAAGAATGACCATTCTCCGTCTTAATTAGGACGGAGAATGCCATTCTCCGTGTAATTTATCACGGAGAATGGTCATTCTAGTGTTAAAACGCAGGAGAATGACCATTCTCCGTGTTAGAAACACGGAGAATGCCATTCTCCGTGTTAATTAGGACGGAGAATGCCATTCTCCGTCTTAAATAAGACGGAGAATGTCATTCTCCGTCCTAATTAAGACGGAAACGGAGAATGTCATTCTCCGTGTTAATTAGGACGGAGAATGGCATTCTCCGTCTTAAATAAAACGGAGAATGGCATTCTCCGTCCTAATTAAGACGGAGAATGCCATCTCCGTCCTAATTAAGACGGAGAATGGTCATTTCCAGTATTAAAACGTGTAATTTAGTTTTTTCAGGAATAAAGAGTTTCGTTCTTCTTTCAAAGCGATGATAATTCTTATGGAAAAGAAGAAGAAAGATCTTCTCTCCACAATTGAAGATCTGAGTTCAAATGTCTCCACGATGAAGATGATGATGATGGTGATGATGATGACGAGCGATGATCTGAGTTCGACTGAAGAAAAATACACCGAACTACGAACGATCTTTGCGATCTCTGCTGAATATGAGAGCAATGGAATTCAGATTTCCCGTGAAGAAGAAGACGACGAAAATCGCAATCCAGATCTGAGTTTTTTGAATTCAAATACATATAGATGACCAATTCGCGCGGAGGGGTAGTTTCGGTATTATAAAAATAGCAGTTTCTAGCGGGTGACATATAAAAGGGAATCTTGGAATATTTAACGTGAAATACTTAATTCTGGGTATTTCATAAAACTTATCCAGCGGGTGGGCATTTCATAAAAGCCCACCCCGAAATTGGGTTTCTCAGCAATTTCCAGAACTAGAAATTGGCACCGAAACATAGAATTGACTTTAGTAAAAACCTTTGTTAATTTCTTGATTTGTAGAGCCATCATTATCTTTAATTAATGGGAGATTTATGGCTTGGATGTTAATAATGATGATGAGATCCACTGGATCTTAGTAAGATTGCTATTGACTTAACGAGTCATTGTTAGGATTAATTGCGTCAATGATTCGTCGTGATCAAGGCTTATTTTAATTGACCCCTTAAGCCCAACATTCACCGACCGCACAATTGGCTGGGAAAATTCCACGCACCGGCCATATTTCCTGCCCAGGTCTTTCAAATGTGTTCATAGTGTTGCTGAATGTTCTTAGGTTGGATCAAGTCCAAGAGAATTGTATACTCGGTCATTATTTATGTATTCAGTAACACCCTATATAAAGAGACACTTCCCCTGAACCTCTCCATAGAATCCTCTCGAGATCCTAAACTCAGCAAAGATGAAGGTATCCTCAGCTTTTTATTGAATCTTTTCTTCGAGATATATGTAAATACATCTATATATAAATCATTGCATTGTATTGTGCAATAAATATATCTTCGGATGCATTTTTTTTACTGCAGATGAAGATGTTGATCAAGGTTCAGATGAACTGCGATAAATGCCGACCAAAGGCCATGAAGTTAATTGCAGCAGCTCAAGGTATCTTAAAGAACTTGGAACCAAATATTATGCAATTGAAACTTAGGCCCATGTAATCGTAATCGTAATCGCAATGTAATCAAATAATTTTTTTTTTAAAGTTGATTATATTGCAATTACGTTTACGTTACAGTGAACCAAACGGGGTTTTAGTTCGATAAAAAATTGTCACGTATAATTCGCAACTTAGGTGTGGACTCGGTTGCGATCGACGGGGAGGACAAAGATCATTTCCTGGTGACCGGGGACAACATCGACTGTGTTAAGCTTACGACAACTTTGAGGAAGAAGGTTGGGCGTGCCTATATAGTCACCGTCAACGAAGTCAAGAAGGAGGAAGCCAAAGCTCAGGAGACAAAGAAGGAGGAAGCCAAAGCTGAGGGGCACAAGATACATTGGGTGCCCGGTTATTCTCCGCACCCCCATGTGGTTTACTACCACAGGGACTGCAAAGAATATCCAGATTTATGTTCCATCTTGTAATTAATGTAATTAATTAAACATATGCATGTTTGTTGAATAATGTTTTTACAAAGAAGATGTGTTATTTCCTTGGAAATTAACTTTATTATATTACGATCTTAGATGCATTGATGGAAGTCCGGAGGATTGTGTTGTCCTATCCGAAATTAATTTTAGTTGTGAACTTTATTTTGGGTGGTTCTTGGGTGTCGTCCGTGACATATACATAGAACACGTAGCTAGTTGGTCCCGTGACCGTAAATTATATATTAAGTAATATATATTTTTAAAATGTTTGCATTGCAGAACAAGGAAACTACTATACGTTTTTTTTCAAAAATGATTTAGCTGATCACCCAGATTACGTTTTAAAAAAAAATGATTTAGCTGATCACCCATAATTCTTATACATGTATCAGTTACTGTAACCAAACAAGAATCCCTCTTTAGCCTTTGAATTTTGATCGGTAAATTCATGTTGGAGTTGGACTGATTCAAAATTTAGATTCATCTGGATCCTGGAATTGGGTTAATAATAATAAAAAAATAAAAATAAAAAAATCATGCAGCTTCTTGTTTCCGTATAAATATTGTAGTAAGTGGTGTATATTCGGTAGCCTATACAGTATATCAGTGACAATGTGGACTAGTCTCATTTCTTCATGAATTCATATATGTTCCGAATTCTTCTTAAGCAAGTATGCAATTCCACGTATCTACGCTAGTCATAATCGATGGAACAAATATTTCCATTAAGAGTTGCAACTTGCAACTCTCAGTACAGTGACTATGGGGCCGGACTTAATTGGAAGCAAGTCTGGTCGGAAACATTTGAATCAAGTAAGTCAAAGTCAAGTGGCTATACTCATCTTCCCCGATCTAGACTCTTAAAACGTGTTTTCTTGCCCTTTGATCAACCTGTCTTCTTGTCTAAGCAATTAATTAAGAGGGTTTCTACACGAACCGAGGGGAGGGGCCCAGTTCAAACCGCACGCCACATGTTTTCCTCCAATTCATCGGATTTTCTTAATTGACCTAAGCAGGAGAGTCTGGCATATGGAGATTTGATTTCGGCCAATAGAAGGGGGACACGTGGCCCGTGGTTTGTTCCATTAATTAAACCACTAGATAGATATATTAGAAGTCAAGTCAAACAGCTGGTCAAGTCTCCTATATATCGAGGTGGGTATAATTCCCAAATAGTGTTCAACAAACTACGTGCGTGCAGTAAATCATCAATTCTCCTATATGGAGTTTATTGTGGTTCGAACATGACATGGAAATTATTTTGAATGTCAAAAAGGAGGAGCAGAAATTAGCATGACAAACCTAAAACTTGGTGTAAAGGGTCTTGTCTTACTAAATAAGTCTTTTACCATTCACAACAACTACAACATCAAAAATAATACATCTATATTAATCTCAAAAAATTATGTGTAATTCCTTTGCAATTTTATAGAGCAATTCTTGCATAAATTGAAGGTATTTCTCTATGTTTCCCTCTTTTCATATTTTATATTACCAGGTGTAGAAAATAATAATGCCTTGTTCTCATTGCTAGGATTTGTTACAATATATATAGTGTCTATATTTGGACTTATGGGTTATGGGCCATATTTACATTACAAATATAATCTAACACCCCCCCTCAAGTTTGAGCATGCAAGTCACAAATGTCCAACTTGGGAAGGAAAGAATCAAACACATGCTTTCCAAGGGGCTTAGTGAAGATGTCAGCCAATTGAGAAGAAGTAGGAACATGCGAGGCTATTACGGTGTCATCTCGAATAGCATCGCGAACAAAATGCAAATCTACATCAATATGCTTACTGCGCTCATGAAATACCGGGTTCTGAGCCAGGTGCAGGGCGGACTGACTGTCACAATACACCGACATAGCAGACTCCTGGTGAATGCCCAAACACACCAATAACTCCTTCAACCATTTCAACTCACAAACAAGCGCAGCAAGAGATCGGTATTCAGCTTCAGTGGAAGATCGAGAAATAGTAGATTGCTTCTTGGTCTTCCAAGAAATAGGAGACCCCCCAGAAACACCAACCAGCATGTAACAGAACGGCGAGTCAAGGGACAACTAGCCCAGTCGGAATCACACCAACCAGAAAGACGAAGATCACAATCAGCTTTCAAAAGAATACCCTGTCCCGGTGCATGTTTGAGATATCTGACAACTCTCAAAGCAGCATGCCAATGATCTTGTCGAGGCTCCTGTAAGAATTGAGACAAGATATGCACATCATAGGCTAAGTCAGGGCGAGTAAATGATAGATAAATCAACCTCCCAACCAGCCTCCGATAAGTCCCTGCATCCTCCATCTTTGGACTAGTTGATTCTACCAGCTTGTGATTGGGCTCCATGGAAAAACCAGCAGGTCGAGACCCCATCAAGCCGCATTCTGAAATGATGTCCAAAGCATACTTCCTTTGACACAAGAAAATTCCTTCTGCACTCCGAGCCACCTCTATGCCAAGAAAGTATTTCAACACACCAAGGTCCTTAATGTGAAAGCAAGAACTAAGGTACTTTTTGAAAGCATCTAAAGCACCTGTGTCATTACCAGACACAATCATTTCATCCGCATAGATCAAAACATGCAACTCTACCTTTCTTTTAAAAGTAGAGGAAAGGGAATAATCGGAATGAGATTGAGTAAATCCATAGGATATCAGAGAAGCAGCAAGCTTAGCAAACCAACAATGTGGTGCCTGTTTCAATCCATAAAGTGACTTACGCAGGCGACACACTTTGTTGGGTTCATTATACGAAAAACCTGGCGGCAACTTCATATACACTTCTTCTGTCAGATCTCCACGAAGAAAAGCATTGTGCACATCCATCTGGTGCAAAGTCCAGCCTCTCACAGCTGCAACAACCAAGAACGCCCGAACTGTAGGCATCTTAGCTACCGGGGCAAATGTCTCTGAATAGTCGATCCCCTCAACCTAATGATTACCGAACACAACCAGCCGTGCCTTTAAGCTCTCAACACTGCCGTCGAATTTGTACTTTATTTTGTATACCCATCTACTTCCCAATGCTTTCTTCCCAGGAGGCAAATCGACAAGACTCCATGTCCCATTATCTTCCAGAGCTCGTATTTCAGTTTGCATAGCCGCGCGCCAGTCCGAATCTCGCGAGGCCTGGCGATATGAAGTGATTGTGTCTGGTAATAACATGTTTTGATCTATGTGGATGATATGATTGTGTCTGGTAATAACATAGGTGCTGTAGATGCTTTCAAAAAGTACCTTAGTTCTTGCTTTCACATGAAGGACCTTGGTGTGTTGAAGTACTTCCTTGGCATAGAGGTGGCTCAGAGTGCAGAAGGAATTTTTTTGTATCAAAGGAAGTATGCTTTGGAAATCATTTCAGAATACGGCTTGATGGGGTCTCGACCTGCTGGCTTTCCCATGGAGCCCAATCACAAGCTGGCAGAATCGACTAGGCCAAAGATGGCGGATACAGAGTCTTATCGGAGGCTGGTTGGGAGGTTGATTTATCTATCGTTTACTCGTCCTGACTTAGCCTATGCTGTGCATATCTTGTCTCAATTCTTACAGGAGCCTCGACAAGATCATTGGCATGCTGCTTTGAGAGTTGTCAGATATCTCAAACATGCACCGGGACAGGGTATTCTTTTGAAAGCTGATTGTAATCTCCGTCTTTTTGGTTGGTGTGATTCCGAATGAGCCAGTTGTCCCTTGACTCGCCGCTCTGTTACAGGCTGGTTGGTGTTTCTGGGGTGGTCTCCTATTTCTTGGAAGACCAAGAAGCAATCAACTGTTTCCCGATCTTCCGTTGAAGCTGAATACCGATCTCTTGCTGCGCTTGTTTATGAGTTAAAATGGTTGAAGGAGTTATTGGTGTGTTTGAGTGTTCGCCAGGAGTCTGCTATGTTGGTGTATTGGGACAGTCAGTCGGCCCTGCACCAGGCTCAGAACCCGGTATTTCATGAGCGTAGTAAGCATATTGAGGTGGATTTACATTTTATTCGCGATGCTATTCGAGATGGCACCATAATAGCCTCGCATGTTCCTACTTCTTCTCAACTGGCTGACATCTTCACCAAGCCCCTTGGAAAGCATGTGTTTGATTCTTTCCTTCCCAAGTTGGGCATTTGTGACTTGCATGCTCCAACTTGAGGGGGGGTGTTAGATTATATTTGTAACTATGTAAATATGGCCCATAAGCCCAATCATGTAGGCCCTATATATATTGTAATCAGTCCCCATCAATGAGAACAAGACATTATTATTTCCTACACGGATGAAGGAAAGGAAACAATTTATTGTTTTTTCTTTGAAAAAATGCTTATATTTCTATCCATTTTACTTTAAGGTGTTTAGAATGTTGGATATATTTGCCTTTATCTTCAAAATTCTGTAAACAAAAATAAATAAAATTAAAGTTACCGGCCTCCGGGAAAGTCGCGCATGAAGCACTGCCCTAAGAGTTAATTCGGGTCTATGTGCAGACTCTGTCCGAATGCTCCTAGTGGTAAAACCCCCGTTCTACCGGTATCCCGTCGTCGCACACGACTCGGGGAGATTGATCCGAACTTAGCTTTGCCCAGAAGATAGAAAGAATTAGAATGGAAGTGGATGATTGAAAATAGAATAAATTTTGTAGGAGGAATAGACATAATTTTTAGAGGGTGGAAACCTTTTTTTTCTCCTTTTTAACAACATAAAGGAGATATGTATATATAGGAATCATGTCACAAAACAATATATCAATGGTCTTTCAATAGGATTCAATAGGAATAAAGGTGTGATAATGGGCACTAATGTGACCATTTTAGGGGTTAAAGAAATGATTCATGATAGGACTTTAATTTGAATAAAGGGGATAATAATATGGAGAAAAATTGTTTTTTTCACCAATTATTACAACAATCCCTCCCAAAAAACCAATTTTTGAAACCAAAGATAACAATATTCAAACAGAGTAAAGATGAAGAATTTCTGGGCAATAATATACTATGCATAGATGAGATGGACTACAGCCTTGAATCTCACTTAGTGACTATTGTCTTCATCTGAAGAACTGCTTGATGGACTACGCCTTGAATCAGACTTCTTGAACCAGATTCAGAAAATAACAACACTACAAAAAAAGTGACCTTTTGGGACGACATTATTTGATACACAATTTTTATGAGTCCTAAATAATATTATTTGGGACACAAAATAATATCATTTAGGACGCATTGTTTTTCGACCTTGATAATATTTACTTATTTTGGACTGAACTTTCTGTCCGTCCCAAATAGAATTTCAGCCTGTCCCAAATAGTTTGGCGGGAAATGAAAAAACACCCGGATAATTTTTTGGTCAAATTTTGAATTTAGGATTAACTATTGGATTATAAGTCAATATTTGGATTTTAGTTTAGTATTTTACTTGGCATAAATTATAATACAAATATTATAGTTATTTTATTATTTAATTATTGGTTGGTTGTATTTATTGGATGGTGCATTTGTATGTATTTAATTAGATCCTTAGAATATTAAATTTAACCCACTTAAATTGAACTTAGCTATTGGGCCAAGCCCTTAGTATCAAACCAACCCACATCCTGTGACATAGGAAGCAAAGAAATATTCTTTCCCAACTCTCCCGCACTCATTTTCATTTTCCCTCTCCTTCCCTTCTCGCTCGATTTCATTTTCCCTCCATGGAGCTTCCTCCAGCCCTCTCTCTTACCTCGATTTCATTTTCCCTCCATGGAGCTTCCTCCAGCCCTCTCTCTTACCTCGATTTCATTCGAGCTTCTCCAGCCTCAAAGCTCTACTGATTTTCCCAATTCCTCTCATTTTTAGGTCAGCTTCTAAACTCCTTTTCTTATTCTTTAATTACTTCTCAATTATGAGATCTATTTTCTGAAGGTTTTTCGCGATTGTAATTCCCAATTCCTCAAAGTTTTACTGAAGATTTTCCTTTGTGAAATTTCCTATTAATTTGTTAGGGTTTTGTAAAATTTTATATTTTGGACATTTATTGTTAAATATTTATTGGAGGAGAATGAAGAGTTCGAGACACTGAGGTACCAGTCACCTGATCCGATTGTTGAGGAGGAGGAGGAACAGATCGACCCTGAGGTCACACTAACGAGGTCCCTGAGGAGGAGGTTTTCGTGGTCGAAAATCTGGTACGTGCGGAAGGAATTGTTTGATTCTATTGTTGTATTATTTTCAATCTAAATTTGGAAGAGAGAAGAATAAATTTGGCACGTCCTACTTTTAAGTAGAAGTTTAGTTGATGAAGAAAAGGATTACGAAACCATTCTATTTCTAGAATAAAATTTTTTAGGGGAGTTTCAGTAGGGTTTACTTGGTGGATTCTAGGATTTATCTACTGGAATACGATATCTAGTTATTATACTTATTTCTGTAAAAGCAGTTAACATTCAAAATCAAAAGCTTTGCTAGATAATGTAGAAAAATATGGCTACTTTCAACCTTTATTCTACCTTCGTAGCATAACATGATTATTGGTAGATTCTCTTAGGAGTTTGGCAAGTTTATTAATGTGAATAAAGATGATTTCCTAGAAAAAAAAAGTGTTGTCTGTAGGGGAATTTTCCAACTGATGGTCTATACCATAATTGTCAACATCTTGAAATCCTTTGTCTGTGGGGGAAATCAATTTGCTATTATTGTTGTATGGTACACGATGACCACAGTGAGTTATTATCTTTATTACATTAGGACTTCCTTGCAAACATGAGGTTACTTTGTTAATGTAGTGATTAGACATGCAAAATTTGCTAATATTGTTATACTGTATGAACTTTTAAGTTTTAATATGTCCAGTCAGCTTCTTATGGTCAAGATCGATCATCATCAGTTATTAAAGGGAGCACGACTTCAAAAGGGAGGGCATTCTAAGTTGTTGGAAGCTTGTGTCGAGGCCATTGCTTGTGGGGGCACCACATTGTTGTTGTCATTGGTTAGAACTTAACTGCCTTTCATAAATATATGCTCTGTTATGATAAAGAAATTTACCATGTAGAGGTTGTTTGTTATTATCTTACCCCCAAAATAATGACGTGTTTTAAACAATTAATATTAACTATTAAATTTCATTCCTTGTTTACAACTTCAACGAGTTTTGTTGGATATTGGTTTGGTATCTTGTTCCCAAAATTTCTTACTTCTATCATTGTTCAACTCATTGGCATCAAAAAGTGTTAGTAAAACCTTTCAGAATGTTTATGTCTATGACTCTTTCTCAACTATGCTCTGATCAAATAATAAAATTTATCGTCTGTGGTGAAAGCCACACCACGATTTTTTCATTATCAACCTAGTATTTTAACTTTTTGTTGGAAAATTTTACTTGGGAGAAGTTGACCAAGGTTTTGTTTTCATTCTTTTCATAGTTCAATTTTTAGCGGAACTAGTCATTGTGATTTTTAAAATTTCTACTTCTCTTTAGTTTTTGAGTTATATGGTACTAGATATCCCTTTTGCCAAATAGAATTATGTAGTTACAAAAGAAACGAGTTGTTTTGGCTATATTGATGATTTTATTTGTATGAGATGGTGGATTTCATATTTCCTCTACCTGGCATCTTCTATTCATTTTTTGTGTTTTTTTATTTTATATATAAAATACTAGCCAACATCATGACATAATTCTTATCACTTCTTCATGACCTTCATATTATATGTGTAGTTACTCTTCTTTTTCTTTTATTACCATCTTAGCTTTGGCATGACCCCGAGAGTTGCCATGATGAATGTTTGTTGTTATTTACAGGCACATTGTGATTAAATTTTTTAATTACTTTTTTTCAGAAAAATCATCGCAAGGTGCTACTTGCTTTATACAGTTTTATAGCTGAAACCATGCTTTGAATGATGGCCTTGATTCATTTTCAAACTTCTCATGAGTTTTTTAGGTTCTGGATCTTATGGTTCGCATGTTGGGTTTTTCTGAAGAAGACGGATAGAGGATTGGGTCTACTCAGGGTGCTATTGGAAAAGGTGTTGTCTGAAGCGTGTTACGGGTACCAGGCTGCCTTGTTGGAGGCATCTTGGGAGGAAGTTCACCTAGTCTTTTCATGCTCATGAGAACCAGGTTAGTCCACAACTTTCTTCATATCCAGTTGGGTATGTCATACTATTTTCAAGCAGCACATCATCAAAAAACCTTCAAATTTGTTTAATTAATTCATTTTTCTTACGATATAAAATTCTTTCAGACTTGCTACCGAACTGAATGGGATGGAAAAGCATAGCAATTTGTAATTAGGCATAAAAATAAGATTCAATGGGATACAAAACTAGTACAGTACTAATGAATAATATATAACAAAATGAATCGGTTAGCCTGTATTGATTTTTTTTTAAAATGTTTTCTCCTTATTGCAGCTGACTGTGCTAAAATGTTTTTGAATTCAAAGATTCCCTTCTGGAGATCATTTTTTTAAGTCCTCCAGCTTATATGCTATTGTTTCTTTGGAAAATTAGGTAAATAACAGATACCATGTTCTAATTTTGTAGGAAATCAGGTACAGAACAAATACCAAAGTCAGGTTTGGTCCTATTATCTTCTACGGAGGACTCGGACATGGGGTCCTTCAACGAGAACCAGGTTTTGGTCAGTCTATGTCGGGCAGGGTGATAGTCTTTCCACTGTTGTTAGTCTTTCCACTGTTGGGTATCCGACATGTTTTTCGTGCGGGTATCTATAGACGGAAGGAACTGTTCTCAATGGACAGTTGCAATGCAGGTATGTTAGATCATCTAGATTTTTTTTTTCATGTACTCATCTTAAGAATAATAACTGGGAACTAAAATATATGGTAGGGCCACAAGCTCATGCATGTGCTTGCTTGGAAGGAACAAAGACACATGCAACCTTCAGGTAGTATAAAACAATAGAAGTTACTTTATATGTCAGGATGTGTTCCCTATGCTTTGAGGATGATGACATTCTTTAAGTACTAAGATCATAAGTTAAAACTATCTATTTTGCTTTTAAATTCTGACATCCATATAAAGCTAATAGAAAGAACCAACAATAAATGAAAACAGAGATGATATTTAGGATATTGAAACCATATCCTGGATAAGTCCTTGCTAACGACACACGCAGATACAATCAAGACTCATCAATTACTCAAGTTAGCTTCCCATAAGCACATGTTGCCATATCAGAGATGATATTTGTCTGGCAAGGAATGAAAACATAGATGATATTTGTCTGGCAAGGAATGTTATTATGATTTACTTCCATTGGAGGTTTTCAAGGTTTTTCGGCATTGTTTAAATAATTTTTGTTTTTTTGTTTTTTTGTTTTTTTGTTTAAGAAGCAATTTATTGTCATTCACAAACATTAGGGGTGGGGTGCTCCCGTTTTCCATCCATTGGAGGTTTTCGATGTTTTTCGGCATTGTTTAAATAATTTTTGTTTTTTTTTTGTTTATGGGAGCAATTTATTGTCATTCAGAAACATTGGGGTGGGGTGCTCCATTTTTCCTTCCATTTTTGATTGCCCACTTCTACTGGTCACAAGGTTTGTATATGGTTCCACTTTTGCTTCTTGCTTGCTTCTAAAAAAAATTGGTATTCTGGAATGGGCGTATGTACAAAATTGATTTGTGGAGTACAAGAATATTGTTGCCATCTTTCATGTGTTGAGCAAACCAACTGTTGTTTTATGCGATCTGAAGTTCCTTAAATTGTTTCAAAGATTAAAAAAAATTAACAATGAATCATTTTGTTTAGCCTCCCCCTCCCCCTAGTATCTGACTAAATTGACATTTAGGTGCGGAGGTTCGTTAAAATTGCACAAATGTCTCTAGAGCTTTTCCAAGGATCATATTTATATTGCCTATGGTCCTGTGCAAGTTGTTTCTCTAAGGATCATATTTATGTTTGGACTTTCCATATTAAGCAAGATCTTCATGAGTACAGTATCATGGGTTCTTCGCTTTGCTCATCTAGGAGGCTAGTTGATTACAGCCCTGCCTGGCATTGATTTTTGTGTACAAGAACTTACTATATTGGGCTTCATGTTGTATCCAATTACACTTAGCGCTCTGAACTATATGACTTTCCTCTTGGAACAGTTCTCTCCTCAATTGCTATTGAATCTGGACTTCTTACTCTGCCAGTTCCCTGTTTAAGGGTCCTATTGTAGTCCCTCCTGGATTTTCTCCAATTGTTCCTGAAGTTGGCTAAAATGGGGGTCGAATAAACGAGTATGTAAAAAAGGGTTTGAAGTGGCTAAAAAATTATGGTCACTACTTTTCACCTACAGACTAGGTTGGCACCCCCTAGAGGACTACCCACCCCTACAGATTAATGATGGGAATCATCTCTCTGATTCATTTCAAAATTTGGCCCTATTTTATAATTGTGCTAAAAGATTCTGCTGAAATATGTTAACCTGACCCCATTACACAGATACATACGCACATTACACAGACATTGATGCATACAAAACTTTGTACACATATATAAATATATATTAACACATACACAAACAGATGAACTAAGCTTCTGTCTCGATTGGGATGTGAAATTTGATTTCAAGAAAAAAAAATAGTAAATGAACATTTTTTAGAAGGAACTCGTATCTCTGTTAATTCTAATATGCAAGAAGCTGAACTATATTACATAGAGAGAGAGAGAGAGAAGAAATATACCTTTTCAAGGAAGGTCGGCAAAGGGATTTGTTCTACTGCTTCCTTGTGATGGGTGGTCGAAAGGGTTGAATGTAGATATGATTGATGCGAACCACTTAGATCTGCATGAATTCATGAGAAATATACCAACATCCATTAGAATGGAACTAACCATCAGCCAAGAATTCATGAGAAATATACCAACAAGTATAGAAGTTCCAAATGGGAAGTATCTACATTTGGAACGTTATTCGTAGTCTGAAAAATCTTAAGCACTATAGCACAACAACAACAATAATACAACTAATCATCTGCCATTACAACATGGTTCCGGAATTTCATGAGAAATATACCAACAAAACAGAACAAACAAACCAAGATGAAATTGAAGAAACAAAACTCTAACGCAAAAGCTTAAAATGTAGTTCAATAGATACTATTTTAAGAAAGGTACCGTGAAGCTGAGGATTTCCATTTCCATGACTAAAACTTCCAAAGCATTTTACATAAAAGGACCTCTCTGAAAAGAAGTCACATCATAATCCTAGATCCACTTCCAAAGCATTATACATTGAAAAACCTCCTCAGCGAGAGAGCTGACAGAAAGAGAGAAAATTCAGGTGATTGTAGCTCTTTGATTGTACACTTAAAACTGTCATTGTTGTTTTATCAACTTCATGTTTAGCAGTTCTTTTTTTAAATGTGTGACAGCCTTTTGTTTTTTATCAGTGTATCTATTAAATGTTTAGGTGTTCAAAATTTCATTGTGTTCACATTACCCATGGTCATGTATGCTGGTTCGCTTTTCTCAATTTGGCATGCCCTTTTGCATCTGTAGTTTCTCTCAAAACTATCAAGTCATACTTCAGCTGAATCTTTTACTCCCATGAAGAACTTTGCCCTTATTTTCTTTGTTTCCACGGGACTTGGCATTTGTTGTGGATGGTGTTGCTTTAGAAATTGTTCTGAAGAGATATAAGGAGGTTTTTACTGAATTGGCGATTCTCTCGAGGACAGCCATCTGCTGTCGTGTAACTCCTTCACAGAAGGCTGCTCCAAAGAAGGCTGCAGATGGTGCGTTTGACATGCACATGTGGCTATCGATGTGATGTAAACTTTCATTTTGTAAACAATGGGATATGAATTTTATGTTATGGGGGAAAGATTCGACGTGAAGTAAACTTTTGTTTTATTTTGTAAACAGTTGGATATGACTTTTAAATGTTTTATAAAATTTCTTGTCTTAATGTTGCAGCTACCATAATGCATTTGCGATTAAATAGTTCTGTGTGATTTTTGTTCTATATAAAATTTAATTGTATATTTCATATACAAATAGGAGGAGGATTAAGTTTTTGGGACGTATTTTTTGGGACATATTTATAAACTGTCCTGCAGAATTTGTAATTTTGAAACCTTTTGGGACGGGAGTTTAACAGTCCTTTATAAGTATTTGGGACGGCAAATATCCGTCATTTAACTTTTTGCCACCCCCTAATAAGACCACCCTTTGCCGTCCTAAAGACCGTCCCAAATAGTAGTTGGGATGGTAAACCTATTTATTATGACGTTTTTTTTTGTCCCAAAAGGTCACTTTTTTTGTAGTGACACATAGTACGCTAGAGGTTCTTGGGTCTATCGGGTGGCGCATTTGTTTGGCCATGCGCACCTTTTCATATTCATGAGAGTTGTCCAGGATCGCCCTATCCTATAGTCGCGGACTTCATGAGCTCTCATATAGATAAGTCCTCAAAGGGTTGGTGATTGGAGTCAACCCTGCATAACTATGCTTGGACCTATTAAAAGTTTTAGAACTCATCCTAACCAAATCACACCGGAACACTGTCACCATAGGGATGGGGAATCATTATACATGTACAGCCACTTGGGCATTATTTTAATGAGATTTTAATCTCGGGTCAGTGTTCCATAAAGTCACCTTAGTCCAGCTTATTTCTACCCTTGAACCGGTTTCTTGGGATCTCCAGTCAGACTCGGTTGGGTTGCCACTGCTGGTGACTTACTTATGGCTTAACCCCATCCCCCTCGATGATTCTAGATTAATTTCCTAGACAAACTCTTCGTCAAGAGTAAACAGCTCTTCGTCAAGAGATCTGTAAAATTCTTTTATGACTTTTATAGTTAGAACCACTTTCTTTTTGCTATTTTTAATATCTTGAAGCGCAGCTGCAGGTACCTGTTCATCTTAGAATTCACAATATCGTGCTTTTAGCATAATTTTAAAATAAATTTAAGGTACAAAATATGTAGATCATGTATATCCATAATAAGATGTTTGATCTATTCAATTTCAATATATCATGAAGTCATAGAACAAGTAAACACTACTAAAATACAACAATTTGGCGACGGACCATTAGCTACGGATCTTATCCGTCGGTAATAGCGACGGACTAGCGACTACCTTGTGACGGACTACCGTCAGAAAGCAATGGATAATCTTTTTATTTTTTGTGTGTCAAAATCAGTCGCACATCCGTCGGTAATTTCACAAAAATTTAGCGACGGATTGATGTCCGTCGCTAATATGTCACACATTGTGGCGGCAAAATCAGAAAAAAGTGGCGCGATAAATTAGTGTCTAACTAGCGACGGACGTTCCGTCGGTAATCTAGTGGATATTTTAGACTACCTAGCGACGGATATATCCATCGGTAGTCCGTCGCTAAATACTGTAACCTAACTTAAATTGAACCGACGGGAAGAATTTTTCATTCCCCCCAAAAGACTCTCTCTCTCTTCCCCCCTCTCTCTCTCTCTTCTCTCTCTCCTCTCTCGATGGCGAGCTCTCTCCGACGGGTCTCTCTCTCGGCGAAGCTCTCTCCGACGGGTCTCTCTCTCTCAGGTATGCTCTCTCTCTCTCTTACTCT
>JANAVB010038620.1:1804651-1895569 GCA_029216955.1 Iris pallida | reverse complement strand
GTTTTCTTCCTCAGTCTGCGTGGATTTTGAAGCTCTTTGCCTCGAGTCTGCGTGGATCCTCTTCTTGCCCCAGTTTGTGTGGATTTTGAAGCTTTCTACATCGAGTTTGCGTGGATTTCGTCTTCAACAAGTCTGCGTGGATTTCATCAAATTGGAGTACGTGGCAACCATGCCACTGATCTCTCGCCTGCGTGTCCTGTAACTTGCACATGACTCATGCATGATCGCCATGTGTCCAACAGTTACATGCCACGTCCAGTAACTGCTCACAGCCTTGCGTATGTTAAATCCTGCGTGATTTTTAACTAGGCACAGGCTGTGAAGACAGTTATCTTTTCAGTTATTATTTTTGACTCTATAAATAGAGTTCTTTTTTTCATTCATTGTACAGATACACTGATATCTACTGTCAAAATTTTGAGAGCTTTTCTTCTTCGCATAGTCCAAGGGATAAAGCGATCGTCTTCTAGATCGGATTCCTACAGTTGTAATTTTCCCAAAATCATAACAAATAAAGAGAATTTCTTTATGGAAAACAATATATATATATATATATATATATATATATATATATATATATATATATATGTATATAAGCCTGCTAAACAAACCTTAAAACAAACTCTTAACCCTAAACTCCCCTCTTTCCGCCATGCGTCCCACACCCGATAGCAGCAACGACGGGCCAGGCCACCACTGCTGGGCACCACCGCATGCCGGCGATAACATGTACAGCCAGAAAAGCGCGCACAACTACGCGACAGGAGCAGCGGTGTAGTGGTGCCAATAAACAGCAGCAGGCGTACAGGACAAGTGCAAGTACACTGCGCGATAGCAGCGGCACGGGGCGCCCACCACCGTCGTACAGTCGCCAACCACCGCTGTGACCGCCCATGGTCTGACGACCCCCAAAAAACCCCTCTAGGCCGCCGCCGTCCCCCCCCATGCGTAACACGGACTATTTTTGCGTTTCGCACGAAACCCCGTCGTGACACGAGCAAAATCGAGCCCAGAATTTTGTTTCGTCGCAAGTAACTTTGTGTGCATTTTCTGGAGAATCCGAACGTTGGATCATCGATCCGATTCTTCCGTCTCAATCTCGGTATATACCCCTTCACTCACCTAAAGTTTCAACCGTTAATTCGATCATTTGATAGATCAAATTCGGCCACCAAGTTGACCATTTAATTTATATTTAATTTGGACAGTTTCGTGGAGCCAACTTCGTGGGTTCGTTTCTCTCTCGTCGAAGCTCCGGTTGACGAACCGCCAACTCCGTTGCATAGCAGGTATAACCAACTTTGACCCATAAAAGTTTTAGTTTCATGAAACATCGTTTGGTTGGTTAAAATTAACGCCAAAGTTGGCTATTCAAAATCGTAATTTCCAACATGTAAAATTATAATTTTGAACCCGGGACATCGAAATCCAAATCCAAATTGAAAATAAGGCATAGAAACTTTTTTTTTTCAATAATCGCCCAAAAAGACCTTCGATGCCAGCCAAGAGCCGAAAGATCAACTCTTGCAAACAAAGGACCGGGGTCAACTCTTACAAATAAGACAAAAGTAAAAGACAAGACATAATATATATATATATATATATAATGTCTAAAGTTGGTGGTAAAAACTTTGAATTCCTATAATACCCTTGCATATCTATTCCATACAAAAATAATTGATTTTACTATATATTTCTTTTGATATTTTCAATGCATTAGTTTATTTTTTGAGTGTCTTTTACTATTTTCAAGTAGATACAAAGTTAACTAAAAGAAAACATTCAGTGTCTTTTGCTCTTTTTAATTAAAAATAATTAAGATACGTGCAACAAACCTACATATGTGTACTAGTATATGAGTAATGCTATTCGAACCTCTAAATTGTCTTTCTAAACTATTTCTCCTTATGTGGCAGCTGACATGCCATGTTAAATAATATTATATGTCAACTAACATGGCCAATTTTAACCCAAAAAGTTAATTATCCCAAAAAATCTTGTTAATTTAATATTAATGTTAATTTTATTGTTAATGTTAATGTTATATTAATTTTATTGTCAATATTAATGTTAATATTAAATTTATTGTTATTGTTAATGTTAATGTTAATATTAATTTTATTGTTAATTTTAATATTAATTTTAATTTTAATGTTAATGTTAACATTAGTTTTAATGCTAATTTTAATTTTCAAATTTGTCATGTCATCTGCCACATCACGTCACTTAAAAAAAAAGAAAAAAAAATATGTATATATATATATATATATATATATATATATATATATATATATATATATATATATATATATATATATATATATATGCTTAATTGCAACTTGATACCCTCAAATTTTTTACTTAACAACTTAATACCATCAACTATTATACATTTTCAACTGCATACCCAAAAATTTTAAAAATCTGAAAATGTCCTTGTCCTTCCCTCCCCCCTCCCACCCCTCCCCCTACATCTCCCCCCTCCGGCCATCATCCCCCCTCCCTGTCACTCCTCGTTCCCGATATACGTAATTATTTCATAAAACATGTTTATGGTATCTGGCACTTGTATCTTGATTTTATGTATCCAATATTTGCACTTGGCCATCATCCTATCACGGATTGTGTGCCACCCCTTATCTTTATTTGATTGTAAGTATAGTTCACTTATTTGCTGAAGGAATTTCTGGACCATGTTGTAGTTAGGATTTTATTTATTTTAAATCAATTTAATTAGTTGTATCATGTAGCATTTAGCATGTCATTAGTCATGTGGTTAGGTCATGCATAGGATTATGGTTTAGTTAACCAACCCCCATCCTACTACATATATTCTCTTCCTCTCTCTCTCTCCCTCTCTCTCCATATTTATTCCATATTTATTTCCCTCAACCACATTTAGGCAAGTACAACTTGCTCAAAGGAGAAGATTCTTGTATTTTTTTTCTTTTATTTTTTTTCTTTGATATTATTAGTCTATATTGTTCATTGCTCTATTCTCTACAAGTTTAGTACTTGGTACTTTCGGTTTTAATGACTCTTTTTTGTAGATCTAAGTTCCAAAATCTAGAGTTTGTGGGTTTTCGGGGTTTTGATCTATCAAACTTAATGATTTTTTAAAACTAATGATTCCATGTTATAGAGAATTTGATTTCATTCAATTTTGACCTTTATTTTGCCCAAAACTGAGTCTATTTGCGCAAGTTATGGACATTAGAAATTTCTAAAACTCCATGGTCAAAAGCTTGCTAATAGGGGTGACCCGTGCGCCATTTGTGCCACGCCATCTCCTTCGTACGCTATTCGCGCCATGTCACCTATTCGTGCGCGCTTCATGCCATGCCATTCTTTTTATGCAGTGCGCTCTCATCGCCATCCGACCCGCGCCCTCTCAGCGCCATCCGACCCGCGCCCTCTCAGCACCATCCGACCCGCGCCCTCTCAGCGCCATCCGATACTAGCTCTCGCAATATGGACGTCTTGCCTAACCACTAGGTTGTCTTTAGGCTAAGGTCATTCGTCAGTATTGGAATCATAGTTCCCAAACAACAATATCAACACTGACCCCATCCTAAGGTTAAACCAAGTTGATAGTACGGAGTTTTCTATCCAAGCTCGCATCACTCCGATTTATAAACTTCGAGCATAGATTGCCTACACACATCTCAACATTCGTCGCACGGGGTCTGAGTCATTCAGCAAAGCCATCCTATGACAACTTACGTTTCAACCAATTCCTTAACATATCAATCTTACTCGTTCAACAAGCCATTTCGCATAGTCAATCTCTTCGAACACGTTCGACATAATCCTCCTATCATCCCTTCCAAGTCAAGCACGCTACGACACAATCCATCGCTAAACCATAATTCACATTTCATATTCCCTAAGTCATTCATCCCAATTCACATATTCGATCATGAGGTCGTCTAGCTTAACAATATGTTGTGCCCCTGTCTCACGCAATTCAGATTATCCATGGTGGGCATGAATCACCATGCACGCTCCCACGGGATAGTCATCCTCATCTGGACGTAACTCTTGTTTTATGTCTAGACTAATTCATTCTCGATGCAAGGATTGGACCTACTCAATCCTCAAGTTTATTTCATTCATCAATCGCAAGTCTAAACATCCTCGAATTTTTCTTCGCATCAAACCGACAAGTCGAGACAATCAAAGTTGCCGCGTCCTGATTTTCTGAGTTCGATCATTCCCGCGACATGAATCACCATGTCGACACTATGGTTATTCGCGTAACCATCAAGACACTTTCATTTTCATCCGGCATTCACCTCAATCAAAATCCTAAGTATAGCATCCAACCGAACAATAACACTTGCACGATCGTCATTCGCCGAGTTAGAGTACCCCCGAGTTATCGTATAGCGATCTTTGATACGCCTCAATACCATCAACGATATGCGTAACCTGACGATCTTCCTTTGCAACCAATTTTGAGTCGTGCGAATGATGCCATCGTCCGACTGAATAATCTCCCAACATTTAAACTCAAGTTCGATCATTATTCCTCGAATCATTCACAACATCAATTTCCTTCAAATCCGAGTTTGCGTATTCATTCACCCCTTTATCTTAAGTCATCGACCAACGTATTTCCTCAATTCGCATTATTCCTTGCTAACTCAAATCATCGACTAACATTCGATCCAATCCTTATAGTTATCGTGTAACTTCAAAATTCACTTTTTCATGCACGCTATCTTTTCATCGTGCTAACTTTCTCTGTACGATTTCACCTATCGATTTCCTTTATTAAGTCATCCGTTCGCTACACCTTAACTTTTCCTCGATTCGATTTCATCTACTCACTCATTTTCGCGTTTCATACTTGTGTAACCCTCAATCCCGTGCACGTTCCATGTGCGTCATTTCTAATCTGTTCGAATCAACACGTCAAACTTCAAGGCTAAACTTTATTCAATGATACTCACTCTACGGCTTTGCATAACGCGACGCTTGCTGATAGACTCACTGACACCCCGCATCCTCAATCGATCGATCGACATTCCTGAGACTATCGCATACACCCCTCAGGAATGAAGTCATTCAACAAATCCTCAAAACTATCATTTAATTCACAATCTACTTCCTCGAATTTCCGTCCGAACGATTCCTCAAATTTCAAGCACGCTTACCTTATATCGCACCGACGATAACATCGTCGTTCGATAGCACCCCTATCGATATTCATCTCATTTACTCAATCAAGTCTAACTCATTCTTGCTCGAAACATTACGAATCCCGCACTCGACATTGCTAGGGTCGACGCAACTTTGGTGTATATGCCCAGCCCGGCTTAGCCAACCGTACTTACGCAAACTGTATTTTTGTTTTGACAAAAACTGTTCTCCTATGTTTTGCAAAATAGTTAGACTTATTGTATGGACCTCCCATGGGAAATTTGAGAGAGAGCGCACCAACGATATCAACTTGCAGAAGCAACAGGGTTTACGGAAACAACGAGTTAAAGAATTCAATCGATAGTCCAAGGACGTAAAGCCGTGCTTTGAAACCATTATGTCACTCCTTGCTCCCGTAGGAGCGATCGTCCTTGCTAAGGTGTGATGCCGTACGAGCCTAGATTGCGCTCGTGCAAGGCGGGTTCCATAACGGCCGATTTCAGCGGCTGCGATGGGGTCGTCGCACAGAAGTCCCAAGCAGAGACATTGAACGCGCAGCAGAAATTTAGAACAAACACAAATTATACAAAGAAGCTCTTTATTGATATTAAAACAACAGTTACATTGGGGGCGCAAGGCCAAGATTACAAACACTTAAGCTTACTCTTCTCACTTTATAAGACACTCTGCTCTCTCTCATCTCTCGATTGCAATGCTTGAGCCAGCGGAAGCTTCGGAAGGCGACGTCCATACATTATGTCCCGTATAAGTCTTGACTCCATAAGGCCGTACGCTTCGAATCGCCAAGGAACTCCATGTCTCGACGCATCCAAGCAAGCTCCGTGCCACGAGCTTCTACCTGTGCCTGCACATGAAGACTATGTGGGTGTCAGTACTCAACTGCACTGGTGGAATGAGCTCCTCGCCCACCCATATAAAACTAACACGTTTGATTTTCTTTTGTGCAACATATTCCCCTTTATGATTGTCTTTCTACTCTTGCCTTAGGATCAGTTTTAGGACAGATGCCTTGGCCTATTTGGTATCTCTAGACCATCCCGTGCTTGCAATAACAACATCGACTCAACAACGTTAACCTATCAAGTCGTGCTTGCCTTTCAACCTAAATCAGAGACGCAACTACGCGATGAGGCTCCATTTCCATGTGATCGTGCTAGGAATCCCTCGTGCCGTGCCTCGCAACTCAGGATGACTAAACCATATCGCCGCCTCGCGGCCCCTTTCTACTTCAATCACCAACTTGACCCAATCAGGACTTGTGGACTAAATGTCACTCGACCGACTTTGCCTCGCGGCATCTTCTGACTTAACTTAAGACAAATCAATCATAACATGCAACTTATATGCCGACAACATAAGACTCGACACCACTTCTCCTTCCGAAGCACGTCGCCTACGTTGCAGCCAAATCTTAGGCCCAATTTTTTGTGTTCCAACTGTACACACACATTCAACTCAACTTTCTTGATGTGCTACACTAAATACTCGACTCAATCCAAAGGCACACACGCGAATTGCCGCCATGCCGACTCATCTATATGATTTTGTCACTGACTCCCAGAGCCATCGTGGACTCCTCTAGCTTTTGTTAGACGGGTGCCCTTTCAGCGCAAGGTAGCTAGCCCTGCTGTAAGTCCCCGCCTAACCCGTGCCCAGCACAGCTAATTACTCGTTTCCAATCGCGGCCGCAACGGTCCCGTAGCCGCCGGGTTGCCGTGCAGGGAAACGACCCACCTTGTCGACAAGTTGTCCATGACCATGCAAAACTCGACTCAAACTGACATCTCACACAGTCATGCTACTTCTTTCTTCTTAGACCACCTTGCCGACTTGTAGCCGCGAGCGTACCTCTTTCTTTTTAGACCGCCTCGCCGACCAGTAGCCGTGAGCGTTCTTTCCATGTTACCATATCATTTTATTCAACTCAAACGGCCATTTGATAGCACTTTTTCTAAACTCACTTTTGAATCAACCGTGGCTCGTGCCTTAAATACTAAGTCCGTGCATCGTGCCTTAAGCCTATGCGACACCACCGCCCAAGTCATACTCTATATGACGGGCCTTGAGACTGTAAGACTATGTGGTTACACCCAGCCGTAGAACTCGTAGGGTCGTACTTGCTACTACTCCTGATAGCTTAACGTAACTTGCCTAACTTACTTTTGCAACAACTTGACGAGTAAAGGCTGCGTCAAGCCTTGCGTCGTGGGAACGTTCCGTGCACGCGATCGACTAGAACAACCAAGTTATTTCGGGTGCCTGGACTTATGCCGCAAGCCGTACAATACAACTTAACCCGTCGGGCGAGCAGAGGCTATGCTACGCCTTGGGCGATGAGATCGTGCATGCTTTATGAAGTATTTGTGCGGGCGACGCCTATGAATTTGGCTAACTCTTAGCTTTGCGGCGAATACCAACTTTTCTTCTCCCAAGCCACGGGACGAAGGATCGAGTGTCATTTTTAAAGCACATCGTGCACCAACTCTAAGCTGACCGTTGGACCTTTCCATATTCTAACTCAATTCGACCCGTCGGGATTATTCCCTTTTGCTATGTGGATTCGTCTCTTTTATTATCAAGCCTACTTGTACAAGTTAAAAATATGCGATTTATTATGTGAAGGCTAAGATGAGGCAAGATCACCGAAACTACCCCACCTGAGCGAGCGGTCGCCTCGACCGAGCGATGTCTTCGAGCAGCCGTTTCAAGGCTAAGTTCGAACGTCGTCGGCGTTTCGATTCCTCCGATTGACTGAGCGGGACAGGGCACTACATCATACACCACTCAGAAAAATTTTCGTCATCGAAAATAACTGAGTAATTACTTATCGACTTATCACTTGTTTCAACATTCAAGGACTCTCGCACGTACTACTCCTATGCGTTCCCTCAAATCCGAGCCACGCTCGTGCTACCCACAATCTTTTCTTCAAAACTTACAATCTCAAAATCCTCGACACTTTCCTGTTCCTCAAGTCTCACTTGAATCCAACGTATCACTTAGTAAGGATCGTGCACATATTTTAGGCGTCCCCAAAATATATGTATTTCAGCCAAGCCTTGTGATAGCAAATTCTGCTATTACCACTCGAGTTGGATCGTGCACGCATTCAAGCGTCCTTGATATACATGCATGTCAGCCGAGGCTCATGAGTGGTATTTTCATATTCCTGAATCATTCCATTCATCAATACCAATATCCCAACCAATCAATCCTCAGATCACTCGCACCGATACTAGCTCTCACAACATGGACGTCTTGCCTAACCGCTAGGCTATGTCTTTAGACTAAGGTCATTCGTCAGTATTGGAATCATAGTTCCCAAACAACAATAGCAATACTGACCCCATCCTAAGGTCAAACCAAGTTGATAGTACGGGGTTTTCTATCCAAGCTCGTATCACTCCGATTTCTAAACTTTGAGCATAGATTGCCTACACACATCTCAACATTCGTCGCACGGGGTCTGAGTCATTCAGCAAAGCCATCCTATGACAACTTACGTTTCAACCAATTCTTTAACATATCAATCTTATTCGTTCAACAAGCCATTTTGCATAGTTAATCTCTTCGAACACGTTCGACATAATCCTCCTATCATCCCTTCCAAGTCAAGCACGCTACGACACAATCCATCGCTAAACCATAATTCACATTTCATATTCCCTAAGTCATTCATCCTAATTCACGTATTCGATCATGAGGTCGTCTAGCTTAACAATATGTTATGCCCCGATCTCACGCAATTCAGATTATCCACGGTGGACATGAATCACCATGCACGCTCCCGCGGGATAGTCATCCTCATCGGGACGTAACTCTTGTTTTGTGTCTAGACTAATTCATTCTCGATGCGCGGATTGGACCTACTCAATCCTCAAGTTTATTTCATTCATCAATCGCAAGTCTAAACATCCTCGAATTTTTCTTCGCATCAAACCGACAAGTCGAGACAATCAAAGTTGCCGCGTCCTGATTTTCTGAGTTCGATCATTCCCGCGACATGAATCACCATGTCAGCGCTCACGTGGAACGATCGCCTCGAATCCAACACGACGCATGTGCGAGGCTAGATTTGCGCTCGCACAAGACAAGAATGCCGACGCTGTGGTTATCCGCGTAACCATCAAGACACTTTCATTTTCATCCGACATTCATCCCAATCAAAATCCTAAGTATAGCATCCAACCGAACAATAACACTTGCACGATCGTCATTCGCTGAGTTAGAGTACTCCCGAGTTATCGCATAGCGATCTTTGATACGTCTCAATACCATCGACGATATGCGTAACCTGACGATCTTCTTTTGCAACCAATTTTGAGTCGTGCGAATGATGCCATCGTTCGACTGGATAATCTCCCAACATTTAAACTCAAGTTCGATCATTATTCCTCGAATCATTCACAACATCAATTTCCTTCAAATTCGAGTTTGCGTATTCATTCACCCATTTATCTTAAGTCATCGACCAACGTATTTCCTCAATTTGTATCATTCCTTGCTAACTCAAATCATCGACTAACATTCGATCCAATCCTTAGAGTCACCGTGTAACTTCAAAATTCACTTTTTCATGCACGCTATCTTCCCATCGTGCTAACGTTCTCTATACGATTTCACATATCGATTTCCTTTATCAAGTCATCCGTTCGCTACACCTTAACTTTTCCTCGATTCGATTTTATCTACTCGCTCATTTTCGCGTTTCATACTTGCGTAACCCTCAATCCCGTGCACGTTCCGTGTGCGTCATTTCTAATCTGTTCGAATCAACACGTCAGACTTCAAGGCTAAACTTTATTCAATGATACTCACTTTACGGCTTTGCATAATGCGACGCTTGCTGATAGACTCACTGACACCCCGCATCCTCAATCGATCGATCGATATTCCTGAGACTATCGCATATACCACTCAGGAATGAAGTTATTCAACAAATCCTGAAAACTATCATTCGATTCACAATCTACTTCCTCGAATTTCCGTCCGAACGATTCCTTAAATTTCAAGCACGCTTACCTTATATCGCACCGACGATAACATCATCGTTCGATAGCACCCCTATCGATAGTCATCTCATTTACTCAATCAAGTCTAACTCATTCTTGCTCGAAACATTACGAATCCCGCACTCGACTTTGCTAGGGTCGACGCAACTTTGGTGTATATGCCCAGCCCGGCTTAGCCAACCGTGCTTAAGCGAACCGTCTTTTTGTTTTGTCAAAAACTGTTCTCCTATATTTTACAAAATAGTTAGACTTATTGTATGGACATCCCGTAGGACATTTGAGAGAGAGCCCACCAACGATATCAACTTGCGGAAGCAATATAGTTTGCGGAAACAACAAGTTAAAGAATTCAATCGATAGTCCAAGGACGTAAAGCCGTGCTTTGATACCATTATGTCACTCTCCGCTCCCGTAGAAGCGATCGTCCTCGCTAAGGCATGATGCCGCACGAGCCTAGATTGCGTTCGTGCAAGACGGGTTCCATAATGGCCGATTTCAGCGGCTACGACAGGATCGTCGCACAGAAGTCCCAAGCAGAGACATTGAATGCGCAGCAAAAATTTAGAACAAACACAAGTTATACAAAGAAGCTCTTTATTGATATTGAAACAACGGTTACATTGGTGGCGCAAGGCCAAGATTACAAACACTCAAGCTCACTCTTCTCATTTTACAAGTCACTCTGCTCTCTCTCAAATGCTTGAGCCAGCAGAAGCTTCGGAAGGCGACGTCCATACATTATGTCTCGTATAAGTCTTGACTCCATGCGGCCGTACGCTTCGAATCGCCAAGAAACTCCGTGCCTCGACGAATCCAAGTGAGCTCTACGCCACGAGCTTCTACCTGTGTCTGCACATGAAGACTATGTGGGTGTCAGTACTCAACTGTACTGGTGGAATGAGCTCTCGCCCACCCATAAAAAACCAACACATTTGATTTACTTTTGTGCAACATAGTCCCCTTTATGATTGTCTTTCTACCCTTACCTTAGGATCAGTTTTAGGACAGACGTCTTGGCCTATTTGGTATCTCTAGACCATCCCGTGCTTGCAACAACAACGTCGACTCAACAACGTTAACCTATCAAGTCGTGCTTACCTTTCGGCCTAAATTAGAGACGCAACTACGCGATGAGGCTCCATTTCCATGTGATCGTGCTAGGAATCCCTCGTGCCGTGCCTCGCAACTCAGGGTGACTAAACCATCACTACAAGAAAAAAGGGTTTTAACGACACTCAAAAAGTGTCGTTATTTAGTTTCCATGGCACTTTTCAAGTGTCATGTAGAGGGGTGTCATAGAAAGTATTTTTCTTTCAACGGCACTTCGAAAGTGCCAAGTAATCCATTTATGATGACACTTTTTGAATGTCATATAATGTTCATTTTATGGCATGATGTTGGTGTCATCTTTATGTGTTTCAATGACAGCTTATAAGTGTCGTCATAATTTTTTTTAGCTTTCAACAACACTCGAAAAATGCCATGTAATAACTTTATGACGACATTTTCTGAATGTCATATAATGTTCATTTTATGGCATGATGACGGTGTCATCTTTATGTATTTCAATGACAACTGATAAGTGTCGTCATAAATTTTTTTTAGCTTTCAACAACACTAAAGAAATGCCATGTAATCCATTTATGATGACACTTTATATGTGCCATCTAACTCCCTTGAACGACACATTTTAATTGCCTCTAAAATGTCATTAAAATTTATGAAATATAAATCATTTCATTTGTAGATATCACATTAACCAAAATCAATTTCACACATAATAAAATTTTAATGCAACAACATTAATATATATTAAAATATCTCAAATCCATACAAGGTCCCAATATGTTGTTCTCAATACAACAAAGTCTATTACATAACAAAGTCTATACACAAAGATAATATTACTACTAGTACTACTTAGTCTCCAACTCTTTCCAGCGTCAAACTCGAACATAATCCGAACTCATCAATCGACCTGCACACAAAAAGATGAGAATTAATATTTTATCTTTCAAACTGACAATGCAAATGCTAATGGAAAACAATATGAAACCAAACTATAGGTGTTTGCACTAGAAAAAACTATGACGACACTTATAAGCTGATCTGCCATATTTTTAAGCAGGAAAGCGTTAGCCTCTAATTCTAACATGTAAGCAGGATTTGAATGTGAAATAGGAAATTCCAAACAAAAGGAATATCATGGTTAAAAAACTAGGATACTCTAGCTCATATGAAGTTTCAATATGTTTCAATTAAATGCAAGCAGCAATATAATGCTAAAGATAAAATACTTAGCAGGTACAACATCCCAGGGAAACCTTAAAAACGTACGCAGATCACCAGAAAAAAGGTAAACAAACCTTGATGCATGTATAAATCACAACTGCTTAACAATTTCCCTGCTACAACAAAAAAAGAGGAAGCGTCCTATGTTCCATCTAGCTTAGCAATAAAACAAAATGTAAGGTGACAAAGCATTAACAAGCACAATTATCTGTTCATCAAAACAGTAATCTAAACGCACTATTATGTTTTCAACAGACAAAGTGAAGTTCATATTCACTACCATCTCTGTTCAAAAGTCATGGCTGAAGCATAAACCTCTATGGTTTCCAATAAGCCAAATTGAATAGTCATCAACTGACTGCAAAATTATCTCAAAAGAATTTATCCAACAATTCTTCCAAAAAAAAGCAGTATTTTTGCAAATTCTAAAAACTGTGTGAGCAAATGTTCAATTATGACCACATATAGGAGATATGGACGCTTAAGAAAACTCCTAAATGGTGTGAAAAGGTCATGATCAAACTCCAACAAAATTATGAAAACTCCTAAATGGTGTGAAAAGGTCATGATCAAACTCCAACAAAATTATGAAGCAGTAGATACAAGCATCAACAATTTTTTTCACAAGATTCATAAATGACAATAAAATAGTACATCAAACACATAAAAACTATACATCAAACATTGCTTAAAGAAGTTTATGGAGCCGATGAAATAATATACCATCAAATGCAGGGAATCTAAAAGTACAAGTAAAGGTTGTAGAAGCCTGAACCAGAATACTCTATGTGCTTCTTCTAATTGCCAAAGCAGAAGATTAAAATGCTATACATTATTTAAATCAGCTATCAAACATATAAGAAAGAATATAAAGATGCTCTAATAATGCTAGTTGGATAGAAGATAAGACATACATATATGAAGATAGCATATGGGCTACCGTTAAAATTACATATAGTAGCATATAAGAATAGATGCTTGGTATCCATACAGAACAAGTTATTCCATACAGAACGAAAACAAATGCCATCACGCACAACCACGAGCAGTTTTAGCCATCAACTGACTGCAAAATAACACACATACAATGCACACACACGATGATGTATTGATAGTCATACATTATTAAATGACAGAATTAATATTGTATTCGATAAAAAACAAATCAGAATAATCTTTAAAATTGAATAAACCCTATTACAACAAGAAAGCTCTTATCCCAAATGTCTTGGGGTCAGATATTTGAATCCGTTTCTCCTATTCAACTCTGTGAAGGATGGTCCCCTCTGAGTAAACTCTCCGAAACTGATACCGCAAATCTTGCTATTATGAAGGATATCATAAAGGAAGGGTTAACAGTTGGGACTTAGTTGGGACTTCACTATCATTCTCCTATGTTTGGAGGAAAAACAACAGCTATAGTAAGTAACCAAAAATAGAAATAGCAAATCTTAGCAGGCCTAACACATTGAATTACAGAAATAAATTTTTGATATACAAGGTTCTTGTAACCAAACTTTACACCTAGCTGAGATAATTGCTTAGTAACTACGGCTATGATAATGAGTATTACCAATTGAGATTACAACTTCCAAGAATCCAAGTTCTAACTCTCATTACCTAAAGATATTTAAGCCACTGCTGCCAAATGCAGCTGTTGCTGCAAAGCAATGCCAGTGCATTGCCCTGCTGCAGGCCATGCTATTACTGCTGCAATGCAGGCAAGTGCACTGTCAATGCCATGCTGCATGCTGCAGCAATACAAGGATGGCAAGGACAAGTCAAGTGTCCTACTGCATGACATTGTTGCCACAGTGCAGGGCAGTAGCCTGCTACCTGCAGGGATGATTTTCCTGCTACTGCTGCTTAACAAATGCAATAATGTAAGGCTGCAATGCATAGCCAAGTGCTAAGGCATGCTGCAAAGTGCCCTGCCTAAGCAATCCTGCCCTCTAACAGTAAGTAAACTTCACTACCTATCTAGCCACCTAACCTACATTCACTAACTGATACCATAGCACTATCTTTAACCTATGAGCCTAACCTTACTGATACTCTAATTAGCAATTGTAAGGGAGAAGGAATGGTAGCCTTGAGGGGAGAAGTTGGTAAAGCAGGGGGTTTACCAGATAGACAGTTAAACAAGACACTATTTTTTTTTTTTTTTGAGACTAGACATTGAGTTTGTTATTGAAGAGTTTGATGAGGTAAATAAGTTGAGAGGAATTGTTGGAACTGGCAGTGGAGGATAGGTCTGGATATATTTGCTAGCAAGTATTACCTTTATTCTCATAAGGTTTTGACTTTTGAACAATAGAATTGACATGAATTGACAGCTTTTTGATCTCAGCGGCATGGGATAATGATGCTTCACTGTGGAGCCTTAGGTTCGCGGTGGTCATTTGTTAGGTGTTTGTTGCATCGGTCATCTTGAGTGGAAGAAGATGAAAGCAACAAATGATGTGGATTGATAGGTTCCCGTGTTCAAGATGGGGTAACCTCTAGAACTACTGAAGAAAAATTTAGATGAAGACAAGACTCTCAAGAAGTGTGAGCCCTTGTCCCGAAATCCCCAATTATTTTTATTATTTTGCTAAGTAATTATTTAAATGCATAGAAAAGAAAAAGTATAGCCAATGTATATGTTAATATATATAAAGGAATGTATTAGTAATTTTAGTAATAAGAAGAATGTAGGGTTCTGTAATTACTGGATTAAGGAGGGGTTGTAGTGCAAAAACACTCAAGTTTAAACTCTTAAACCAAACGTCCACTGAAGGGCTGATCCCCTTCTAATATCCCAAACCAGAGGGTGCTCAGTGCATAAAGGTTAGTTTTAAACTCAAAACAGAGCTTCTAATTCAAATTCGAATCGGATTGAATAGGAAGGGATGTGATCAAACTCTGGGGGTGGAAATCCGAATCCAAGTCAAAATCCTATCAAATCTGGATGTGTATATAATCAGGATTGATCCGCCTCCCCACCAACCCTAATTTTTGCCTTGCCGTCTAGTTCCCTGTTCTACAATCGAAGAACTCTTCTAAGTCTTTTGGAAGCAACCATCTACTCGACAGGAAAATATTCTGACCCTCATAGTCTTGAATCTGTTAATTTAATCCATTGATAGGCTGCTTTCGATGTCATTAAAATAACTTAAGGAGAGAGGGGTGGGTGTTTGTTCTAATGTCCAGACCAGGAGCCTGGAAAGAGTAATGTAAGGAAAACTGGGAAGAACTATTGAGTATCAGGAAGATAGGGACAGTAGGGAGTCGAAGCCGCTTGGTGGCACATTGGTATACTTGGTATCATATATGACTCTTGGTATTAGACTAGTACTTGGTACCATTTCAACCCTTAGTATCAGGTTGTGTATTTGGTATCGGATTCAACAGCTGATATTCAGGTTGAATACCTGATAACGGTTTGGACATTCGTATCAAAGCATACCCCTTGTAACAGTTACACCAATTTATAACAAATGCAGTTGGGGGAGGGTAATGTAGAGGTTAACTGATGAATAAATATAAGTATAAGCCGACACACTAATTTTCTACCATATATATTCAGTTGCATTAGATCACCTATCATGAGACCACATATTAGTAAGGGGCAGTAGCAGTTGGGTACTTTGAGATATCCGTTGATTTCACACATATTGATTTCACAGGAGGTTATAATTATTGCACTAAAAATACACAAACATCTGTACCAGTAGCTATTACATGTATATAGCATCAATAGGAGAGTTACATGGTTAAAACACTCAAGTACAGGCAAACCTATACATCCAGGTAGGTGTGAGCTATGGGCATAAATGTATTAGACTGTGGAATGTAATGTCTGCAGATAACATTGGTGTCTCGTGGCAGCATGTTAATGCAGAGGGTCTAAGTGGACATCAGGAAGTTGGGAGGCTGTAAGAAGCCCTCACCTGTGTATCAAGGGATAGGTTTAGGACAGCATAGATGGTTGAAAATACAGAGATTGCCTAGAGTACAGACCATAGCAAGTATCAGGAACCTAACAAGATAGGTACTAATCTAAACAATAGATAACAGTCCGAGCTATTCCTGTTTCCAGGAAAAAGTGAGGACATCAAATTTGGTTGGGAAGAGTGTTAGTTCACAATCGACTGAGTAAAATGTGTGTCCAGAGTTACGAAGAAGTGTTCTGTTTCAGAGGATGTAAACTGCCATTTATACAAATTGTCAAGTGTAGTTCGAGGGTCAAATTAGGTAGATGGCAGTGGACTGCACAAGGTAAATAAAGTGGAAATCAAGTCATAAATAAAGTCTGATCTGTGAAGCTCTATGTGTGGACTACTACAGGTCATGTAGTGTTCATCTCAATTGAGACACATCCTTGAGTACTTGAGAGCAATGAGTATTTGTTTCTAGTATATGTAGGAACCAGGAACTGAGAGCAAAAGAAATGCACAAACTTCTGAACATTGTTCATAGGAAATCTAATTTGAAGTACATTGTTTAGATAGTAAATTTTATCCTTGAACTTACCATAGTTTCTATCAATTGTAATCTAACAGTTACTGCTGTGGTAACAATGAGGATATAGATGGCAAGTTAAGAAATAAAACCAAGTACAGGAACACGAAGAGCAGTAGACTACAACATGGGAGAGGGCTCGAATTGATATTAGATATAAGAGGATAGGGTTGTGATGGTGTGTATGACTGATCCTGGGTAGATACGAATTTCGTGTTGTATCAGACATGCTGATTTGTCAGTGACACCTGCATTTATGTTCATTCTGTGTTAACTCCCTTGGTATCAGTTCACCTGCCCAGTTGCATTTAGTACCAGATATACTCTGTATCAGGACTACACGCAAATGCATCTAATTATCCACAAGGTAACAGGTAGAGCCAAATATGGAATTTACAGGTTTGATGCAACAAGAGAAAACCCGAGCCTTGCTCTAATAACTTATGAATTTACCATCAGGGGATTGTGTGGCTGGTGTACTCTGTTGTACATCAGGATCGCATTAGGCAGTAGGCAACACTAATGACATTCCCAGTTATAGCAGTCTTACCCTCTTGTGCTGTCCTATTTTCGAGTTCAGCCTTTGAAGGCTTGGTGATCAGGTTTCATTTGGCAACTAAGGGTCCAACCCACAACCCTTAGTTCAAATTGAGATGGAGAATGGGATTAGCTCTCCAGATCAGTCCCTTCCTTTAGTCTCTTTGTTTTAGCATCAAATTCAGTTGACCACAGAGCTAAGCATAGACCCCATCTCCTCGTAGATACATGCTAGGGGTAGCTGCATCCAAGTATAGATACCTGAAATTAGGAATTAACCCATGGATACCAACATGTGTGTTAGATGAATATTCGAATTACTTGACAAGTAACTTTGCCTTGATGACCAACTGATGGACAAGAGACCCACTTATTGGTATCCAGTCACTAATGATACCCATCTGTAGCTGCATCCAAGTATAGATACCTGAAATTAGGAATTAACCCATGGATACCAACATGTGTGTTAGATGAATATTCGAATTACTTGACAAGTAACTTTGCCTTGATGACCAACTGATGGACAAGAGACCCCCTTATTGGTATCCAGTCACTAATGATACCCATCTGTAGCACCAAGAGACTAAGATGTGGGTTATTGCACTTAGCAGGTCACTGCATACAGAAATATTAGAGGCTGACCAATTGAAGGTGTATTGCTAAGTATGGGATGACCTAGAACAAGTCAAGAGAGGGGTTAAGAGGGCAAGTTAGGCAATAACCAAAAGTTGTTTTCTCAAGAGTGGCATATTAGTTTAGTTAGACTCTAAATATAGGTAAAAGGGGGAAATTAACAATGACTGTAGAAATATTATTATTGTAGTCAATTTCATTGTGTTAATTTGATTTTAATTCGCAAACAGGTTACTTGGACCCCAACTTTTCACTTGATCATTACTCACAGCTCGGGACGACAGGCAAGTGCATATACTGAAACCTTCTTCATGTATTAAAATTTATATTCTTGTACCATATTTTATATGCAGATGATTTATTTTAGCTTGAATTGAGATATTATTCAGCATTGTTTAGTATTATATGTTAGCAAACTGGTAAAGATCAATCTTTGTTTAATATTATTCAGCACTGTTTCCAATCAGTAGCTCACATTGTATGTTTGTCAGTCCAGTTGGAACATTTCCTGCTACAAAATGGATACCCTCCCACCAGTCTCTACTAGATCACAAAGTTAGCCTTGTGTTATTGTGTTTGGCCAATTTTGATTTGCCAAACACCAAGCTGCAGCCTCCTCATTTTCAGTTTATTTTAGTTGGGTTAATTAGGACTTTCCAACTGACATCTTTGTGGAGTTGAGACGTGCTTCCAATTTTAAAAGATCTCTAGGAACAGAAATCTTAATATTTCCACTTTCTCTTAATATGACTTTCTAACTGACATCCCTGAGTTTAAATTAAGATGTGGAGCATATCTAAATAATTAATAAATTATAAGATCAAAATAATATTAAGGTACTTATCTTTTATTCAGTCATTTGGATATCTACTTTATTTAATTTTTGTAAATCCTGTTTATACAAAGATATATCCATAAGAAAACCATTGGTAGCCATCTGAGTTTTGATCCACTGTTCATCGTGATCGTCAATTTATGATTCTCTACTACTCGTGGATAAAAATCATGTGGTTTGGAGATTTCTAATTCTATTCCGCGGATTGAATGAATCTCATTTAACAGTTTTGACGTATAAAACAAATTTGTCAGTATATCCATGGGTTAGAAATCTCGAAGCCGCATGACTTATGATCTTTCCTACTAATTCTAAAATCCTTAGATTCGAGAGCTTTCCTACAAAATTCTGTTTAATCTAATCCTTTTCTACTCTCATCAACCAAAACAATATCATTAGCAAACATCATATACCATGGAGCTTCATCCTAACTATTCCTAGTAGTTTCATCCATACACCATGGTAAAGACAGATAATTTGCTACCATTGTTACAAACGACAAGGCATTTAACAGAGCCGAATGGAAGAAAAGGATTAAACAGTCGACCCCAATCAATTTTGGGAAAAGCTTTGTTGTTTTAGTTCTATGATATATGACTCTCTCAAGTGGAACTAATTTCACAATAAAGCCATTCAAAATCAAGAATGTTTATGTTTATATACTCTTGTATCATTCTCTCAAGATCTTCTTTATTTTGTAAACTTGAAAAAGTTGAAACCATTGTCCTTATTTTGTTTTTACTACCAAAATTCTAGAACTGTGAATCCTATTATGTGTGGTAGTTTTTGAACATTTGGTTCAAATATGGTTACCTGGCATGTGGAACGCTCCTAAGCATGAGACAAACGAAACCGGGATCGCAGTACACAGGGGGATCCTAATACGTGGTATATTTGAGTAAGCTTCTTCAGAACGGAATACGTTTCTCTGGAATGTGGGGTGCTTTTAAGTAACAACTATGTAATATAATACATAATGCATATTAAAAACTTCTGCTACAGATTTTACAAATCACTAACTACTCTTTTGACTGCACTTCACTTCTGACTACTTAAGTCCCTAATCTTTGTTTCTGTAAGCAAGTATGACTAGAACATGGAAACAAGAAGCCATAGTGTCCTTGCAAAAATTGAGCTAAAGTGGCCTTTAGGAGCCTCTAGACTTATGATGAGGATAAAGGCCATAAAGGGTTGGGCAGAGCTCACAATAGAAAACATTTGGTAAATAATTTCCTCCATTTTGAATGTGGAAACTACTGCTCTATGGGTAGACCAATTTGACAAACTTCATCAAACAAAGTGAAGGGATCGGTTAAATTTCATCAATGAAAAATGTAGTTCAATCCAGGAGTTACTCTCCAAGTTTACTGTACACATTTGTAGTTCACTACGGTTCTGTTTGTCATCTCTCGTTCCAGTGCCCACCCAGGAAATGACAAACTACATTTCCTTCCAACGTTGTAAAATGGATTTTTTGTTGTAGTGACATAAGCTGCTGACCACTTTAAAATTATTTAAAAATGACCTATCATGGACATAAAAATGTCTAATATAATTATTTACCTTCTTTACCTTGCATTTTAAAAAATAGCTATTTGCATGGACTTCTTCTTCTTCACATTTTTTCTCTTTAGAGAAAACTAACAGGCCTCTTTCCTCCATAAAATTGAAACAAATGGGAAAAAACTTCTTTGGAATTCCACCTATGTAACTGAATAGTCTTTTTAATTTTAGTTCCCTTCCCTCATTTAATATATACGGTTTTAGGTCCAATCCTTCATCTTCAACTATTTTAGAATAAATCATTGTGTATAAACACTAATCGGACTTCTAGACATTGGAAAAAAACGTAATCAAGTTCAAATTGCATAAAAAGCACCAAAACTTGAATATGAACTGTTCCAAAAAGAGAAACCCTAGATGTTGATTTCTTCCACTAAAGCTTGATTAAGAGAAAAATATTACAAATGTGGGAATAGAGACAAATTCTTACAAATTACAAAAACCCTAATTATTAAACCCTTAATATTACAAAAACCCTAATTTCTTCCACTAAACCCCTAATAATCCAGTATCGAAATGAAAGAAAAATCTAGATAATGATCCGTTCTATTTTGATAATGATTCATATTGTTTTTATCATAAATCATAAAAATAAAACTCATAAAAAATAAAGGGCGGAGATGAAGGATCATACCTAGACGACGGCGTCGACGGTAGTGACGGCGTGACCTAGATGACGGTGCCGACGGTGGTGACGGGAGAGGAGTTCTGGATCGAAGTCAGCAAAGAAAAAAGCAACAGTTACAGCATAGGAATCGAAGACAACAAAGGAAAAAAGAGAAGGGAAGGAGAGACATTCTGACCTTTTCGATGGAGAGGAGTTCCGAGCCCTTTGATGAAGAGGAGCTTCGATGGAGAGGCGCTCCGACCTCTTCGATGGAGAGCTATCGAATAGTTCTTCTGACCTAACAAATTTTGGAAAGAGCTCTGAAAGGAACTATGGAAAGAAAATTTTAGATGGCCAATATTAGTAGGCTCTAGCGCCAATATTTTGGCTATACCGCCAATATTTTGGCTACAGCGCCAAAGTTAATTTTTTTTGTAGGAAATAAAAGTTTAGACAACACTTTCAAAATGTTGTATTTTATAAATAATTATATACAACATTTTTAAAAGTGTTGTAGTTAATATATAATTATTTACGACATTATTAAGTGTCCTAAAATATGTCGTTTAATTTATATTTACGACATTTTTTAAAAGGTGTCGTAGACTATGATAAATACTTAATTACAACGACACCTTTTAATAAAGTGTCCTCAGTACATCAAATTAACAGCACTTATTTACAAAGTGCCGTAAAAAAAGTGTCGTTATAAACCTATTTTGTTGTAGTGCATATCGCCGCCTCGCGGCCCCTTTCTACTTCAATCACCAACTTGACCCAATCAGGACTTGTAGACTAAATGTCACTCGACCGACTTTGCCTCGCGGCATCTCCTGACTTAAACTTAAGACAACTCAATCATAACATGCAACTTATATGCCGACAACATAAGACTCGACGCCACTTCTCGTGCTGAAGCACGTCGCCTACGTTGCAGCCAAATCTTAGGCCCAATATTTTGTGTTCCAACTGTACACACACATTCAACTCAACTTCCTTGATGTGCTACACTCAATACTCGACTTAATCCAAAGGCACACACGCGGATTGCCGCCATGCCGACTCATCTATATGATTTGGTCACTGACTCCCAGAGCCATCATGGACTCCTCTAGCTTTTGTTAGACGTGTGCCCTTTCAGCACAAGGTAGCTAGCCCCGCTGCAAGTCCCCGCCTAACATGTGCCCAACACAGCTAATTACTCGTTTCCAATCGCGGCCGCAACGGTCCCGTGGCCGCCGGGTTGCCGTGCAGGAAAACGACCCACCTTGTCGACAAGTTGTCCATGACCATGCAAGACTCGACTCAAACTGACGTCTCACACAGTCATGCTACTTCTTTCTTCTTAGACCGCCTCGCCGACCTGTAGCCACGAGCGTACCTCTTTCTTCTTAGGCCGCCTCACCGACCTGTAGCCGCGAGCGTTCTTTCCATGTTACCATATCATTTTATTCAACTCAAAATGACCATTTTATATCCCTTTTTCTAAACTCACTTTTGAATCAACTGTGGCTCGTGCCTTAAACACTAAGTCCATGCATCGTACCTTAAGCCTATGCGACACCACCGCCCAAGTCATACTCTATATGACGGGCCTTGAGACTGTAAGACTATGTGGATACACCCAACCGTAGAACTCATAGGGTCGTGCTTGGTACTACTCCTGATAGCTTAACGTAACTTGCCTAACTTACTTTTGCAACAACTTGACGAGTAAAGGCTGCGTCAAGCCTTGCGTCGTGGGAACGTTCCGTGCACGTGATCGACTTGAACAACCAAGTTATTTGGGGTGCCTAGACTTATGCCGCAAGCTGTACAATACAACTTAACCCGTCGGGCGAGCAGAGGCTATGCTACGCCTTGGGCGATGAGATCGTGCATACTTTATGAAGCATTTGTGCGGGCGACACCTATGAATTTGGCTAACTCTTAGATTTGCGGCGAATACCAACTTTCCTTCTTCCAAGCCATGGGACGAAGGATCGAGTGTCATTTTCAAAGCACGCCGTGCACCAACTCTAAGCCGACCGTTGGAACTTTCCATATTCTAACTCAATTCGACCCGTCAGGATTATTCCCTTTTGCTATATGGATTCGTCTCTTTTATTATCAAGCCTACTTGTACAAGTTGAAAATATGCGATTTATTATGTGAAGGCTAAGATGAGGCAAGTTCATCAAAACTATCCCACCTGAGCGAGCGGTCGCCTCGACCGAGCGATCTCTTCGAGCAGCCGTTGCAAGGTTAAGTCCGAACGCCGTCGGCGATTCGATTCCTCCGATTGATTGAGCGGGACGGGGCACTACACTGGCACGCTATTTGTCCTATGTGACCTAGTGTCTCCTAATTTCTTTCATGATTCGTACTTGACTTTCAGGCCCGACCCCACTATCTGTGCGTGGGCTGATTTAGTCTATGTGCATACTGAGGTACAATCCATGTGAGCACCGAGATGCTATCCTATGAGCTAAATGTTCCTATGTGTCATGACCCGCACCCGCTTTTCGGACGCGAGTTTGTGAGCAAGCTAGCTACGCATCAAGCGGACTCCCGCCCGACTCGAATACGAAAATGCTGTCACGGCTATGGCAATGGGCCTAATCATGGCAAACAAACCTATATCTCAATCCATAATAAAAAGAATAAACATGAATGAACACTATGGGTCGTGGTCTGCAGCCTACTAGCATATATGTTCGATAAGACTCTAAAGGAAATAACAAGAGTCTAAAACTGAATCAAGAAACATGATATATCATGATAAGGTATGAAAGCACGAGTGGACAATAAACACAATAACGATACCAGAATCCCGCAAGCGTATCATCACGTCTGTCATCCAGAACCACTAGCTAACTCCATATAATCGCTAAACCTGAAGAGATCATCAGGTCTTCAGGGGACATAGCAAGATACATAAAAACATACCTATCTAGCAGTTTATCATGCAATAAAGAAAAATACAGGAAATAAACGGGAAAAGACGAATCAACACGACTATACACGACTGAAAGAACCACTACGCCTAAACGAACTGCTGGAGGATAACAAGAAAAACATGATGTCAACGGATAACCAATCGAATACTCAAACCCTCATCCCTAGTGTGGACTCGCAGGTTTGAACAACTACTAGCCCTCGTCCCTAGTGTGGACTCGCAGGCTAGCATCACCCTCGTCCCTAGTGTGGACTCGCAGGTGTGAACCATATACTACTAACCCTCATCCCTAGTGTGGACTCGCAGGCTAGCATCACCCTCGTCCCTAGTGTGGACTTGCAGGTGTGGACAGATAACTACTAACCCTCGCCCCTAATGTGGACTCGCAGGTTAGCTTAACTACTAACCCTCGCCCCTAATGTGGACTCGCATGTTAGCTTCAAGATTTTAAGACAAGGAGGTAAAGCAGTTCCGTTATGACTTATTCATCCTATGACACGATGTAACTCAGTCCAAGTACAAGTGATGACATGACACGACCCAATCACGATACACGAGAAAACAAATCCAATATGAACTATAAAGCTAATTACGAACAAGGCTATATATATACTAGCAGGCGTGATATACAAATCACATATAAACAATCAATTAGTAAAACTGTATAATAATATAAATATACATGTAAATAAACTGTAGAGGGAGGCAAGGTATCTTGCCTGGAGGTTGCACACAGATCTAACAAAAATACAGTCAACTGCCAAGCCATGAAGTCCAAGTCCTCACAACTGTCTCCGAAAGCTGAAATAGACATTGCCAACATTCTCAAAATAGTCATATTAGCTAGGATTGCCTGTCCTTAAGTCCAATTCTGGACACAGGGGCAAAACGGTAATTTTGGGCCAAAACGGTGTCCGCCGGTGGACCCGTTTTGCACCGAAAAATGTGCTAGAGTCAATGGTCTCTAAAGTTGTCAAACTACATGTTTACGAATTCGTTTTGACGATACGAACCCAACGGTATGTCCCATTGTGGATTCCGGTGGGCCGTGCACAAAATCGCCCGTTGAATCGGATCGTGGCGCCCGCGACACGACGATCCGATCAACTATCTCAGAATCGGACCAAACTTGGCATACAGGACCAGAAAAAAGATACGGTCCTGTTGGCGTAAGTTTCGTCTCAATCTGACGAGCGTGCACAAACTAATTGAGAAATTTGCACAGAGGCTGATACGGTGAATTTTGACGGATACGCATCAAAATCGTCGCGCACACGCGACCAATTTGAATTCCGTCAAAGCCCACACGTCTACGAAGCCTTTACGAACCTTTCGATGCTTTCGGTTCGCGACCACGTCGTCCGGTTTGGCGGGACGCACGTCGTGTGGATGAGTTTTCTATGTTTTGAAAACAGATTTTTGTCAAAGTTTGGGATCCGATTTCTTGGTGTGTAGTCGATGTAATCGGGTTCTGTAAATTGGGTCGTAAAGTCCTATATGTTATCTATAACTGTCTTCAAGTGGAAGTTCTAAACGGTTACTGGATCGATCGGAATCGATCCTCGAATACGGGTGTTTGGACTGCCTTATGCTCTGTTTTAGGTCAGTTATTTGACCACCTTCGTGAAGATTTTCTGGGCAGTATGTTTGTTTATACCAAAATCTACTTTCTGGGATTTAAACCTGGTTATATTGGCTCTCCAAAACAATTTATGGATCGTAAAATGATCAAGTGCGGGCGGAGAACTCGTACCTTGAAATCGCATTGCTGCTGTCCCCATCTCGTACTACTGCTGCTCGCCGCTATGCGCGCGGCTTGGCCGACCGGACAGTAGCCGCGCACGGCGGTGGCGCACAGGGAGGGGCGCGCGCGGCCTGGGCGTGGGTTGCGTTAGGGTTTTGATCTCTCGATCTTTCCCTGTTCGCTATGGATATATGTACATATACCGCTCGGTTTGGGGTCGGGTTTGATACAGTTGTGTGGGGGAAGTTAATTGTAGCTGAGAAGGGAATGGGCCCAGCTCGATGTGCTTTGGATTTAGGGGATTAGGCCGGGGCAGGCTGTGGTTTGGCTGAGAGAAAAACATTATATGGGCTTCATGTTTTTTAGTCTCTATATATTTGACATATTTGTTTACATGCATGTATATATTTATACATGTATATATATACAAAATATATATATATATATATATATATGTACCATTCCATCAATACCATTCTGAACAGATATATATTTACTTGTACAAATACCAACTATGAAATATTCTAAGTAAAAATCAATATTTACAATATAGAATTTCTACCTTTATATACTAAAATTCATACATATGAAATATAATCATTTAGCTATATATATAAGCCTAATATTCGTACACTACAAATATACTTCTATATATATATATATACACATATATATAATCCAGATAAATCCCAAAATCCAACATATTTCTTAAAGAAATTATTTACTAAATTACCAATAAAATATTATTTAATATCAAGGACTCATAATATATATACAACCACATTTGGTGAAAATCGTCTACTAGGTTACTAAACTAAAATACTGCTACCCAATGCATGTCTACAAGGACGTCTTGGGATACACTATAGGACTACCTGGGCTTGGGCTCAGTTCGGACTAGTTTGGTACAACTTGGTCTTCTATACGTCAATAAATTAATTTATAAATAATTAAAACGACTATAGAGGTTAGGTCACAACTTGGCCTGGTTTTCCTAGTTAGAACATCACTATGGCTCGCTCTTCCCTACCAGGGCTAACACACTGGTTAAAGCACGCCACTGCACTATCCGTGCCATGATTTCTAGTCGCCTTGTACCCCAATTCCTAATCATGACTAAAATCATCTACCGTAATAATTATCTAAATAATTATTTATAAAATTCTGAAAATCACTGTTCACTTAAATAATTAATAAAAAAAATATTTCAAAAAAATAATTCCGGGAAGGGGAGCTACAAAGCTACCCACCTTAAAATAATTTCGTCATCGAAATTCTAATTCATAGTTATTCCGTAAAATTCTAAAAGAAGGCTGCCTTAACCTTAATCTCCTCAATTTATTCTCTCAAAATATTTTATGACATTCTTTAGTCATTTCATCACTCCGAATAATTGAGAACTTCTATCCACCTTTGGTCACACTACTCCTCAAAATACAGTCACTAAAGTCTTATAATCTTCTAACTAGTTGCTAATAATTCTACCAACAGGTATCTAGGGCTTGTGGCATCTATACTCCCTAATATCTATAAACAACCAAAACTCAATAATCATGCAATATTATACTATAATTTTAGAATTTTTGATTAATTCTAGACAGCACGATCATTCGTCACCCCGGAATAGGAAGCGACGAGAATCAATGGTACGGAAAGCAAGGAAGTATAATCGAGAGCAAATATGGAGTTTTCAAGACATAGAGAATTTCTAGGAGAATTTTTAAGTCAGAGTGGATTGAGATTCCTAAGGTTTAGTCAGATGCGCAGGCTCGTACCAGTACAGTTACATAACCGGTACGATATGCTCTGACCTGCATGGGCCACCAAAAAAACTTGTCACGACCCGCACCAGCTTTTCGGACGCGAGTCTGTGAGCAAGCCAGCTACGCATCAAGCGGACTCATGCCCGACTCGAATATGTAAACGCTGTCACGGCTATGGCAATGGGCCTAATCATGGCAAACAAACCTATATCTCAATCCACAATAAGAAGAATAAACATGAATGAACACTATGGGTCGTGGTCTGCAGCCCACTAGCATATATGTTCGATAAGACTCTAAAGGAAATAACAAGAGTCTAAAACTGAATCAAGAAACATGATATATCATGATAAGGTGTGAAAGCACGAGTGGACAATAAACACAATAACGATACCTGAATCCGACAAGCGTATCATCACGTCAGTCATCCAAAACCACTAGCTAACTCCATACAATCGCTAAACCTAAAGAGATCATCAGGTCCTCAGGGGACATAGCAAGATACATAAAAACATACCTATCTAGCAGTTTATCATGCAATAAAGAAAAATACAGGAAATAAACGGGAAAAGACCAATCAACACGACTATACACGACTGAAAGAACCACTACGCCTAAACGAACTGCTGGAGGATAACAAGAAAAACACGATGTCAACGGATAACCAATCGAATACTCAAACCCTCGTCCCTAGTGTGGACTCGCAGGTTTGAACAACTACTAGCCCTCGCCCCTAGTATGGACTCGCAGGCTAGCATCACCCTCGTCCCTAGTGTGGACTCGCAGGTGTGAACCATATACTACTAACCCTCGTTCCTAGTGTGGACTCGCAGGCTAGCATCACCCTCGTCCCTAGTGTGGACTCGCAGGTGTGGACAGATAACTACTAACCCTCGTCCCTAATGTGGACTCGCAGGTTAGCTTAACTACTAACCCTCGCCCCTGATGTGGACTCGCAGGTTAGCTTCAAGATTTTAAGACAAGGAGGTAAAGCAGTTCCGTTATGACTTATTCATCCTATGACACGATACGACTCAGCCCAAGTACAAGTGATGACACGACACGACCCAATCACGATACACGAGAAAACCAATCCAATATGAACTATAAAGCTAATTATAAACAAAGCTATATATATACTAGCAGGCATGATATACAAATCACATATAAAAAATAACTAGTAAAACTGTATAATAATATAAATATGCATGTAAATAAACTATAGAGGGAGGCAAGGTATCTTGCCTGGAGGTTGCACGCAGATCCAACAAAAATATAGTCAACTGCCAAGCCATGAAGTCCAAGTCCTCACAACTGTCTCTGAAAGGTGAAACAGACATTGCCAACATTCTCAGAATAGTCAGATTAGCTAGGATTGCCTATTCTTAAGTCCAATTATGGACACAGGGGCAAAACGGTAATTTTGGGCCAAAACGGTGTCCGCCGTTGGACCCGTTTTGTACCGAAAAACGTGCCAGAGTCAATGGTCTCTAAAGTTGTCAAACTATATGTCTACGAATTCGTTTTGACGATACGAACCCAACGGTATGTCCCATTGTGGATTCCGGTGGGCCGTGCACAAAATCGTCCGTTGAATCAGATCGTGGAGCCCGCGACACGGCGATCCGATCAACTGTCTCAGAATCGGACCAAACTTGGTATACAGGACCAGAAAAATGATACGGTCCTGTTGGCGTAAGTTTCGTCTCGATCTGACGAGCGTGCGCAAACTAATTGAGAAATTTGCACAGAGGCCGATACGGTAAATTTCGACGGATACGCATTAAATTCGTCGCACACACGCGACCAATTTGAATTCCGTCAAAGCACACACGTCCACGAAGCCATTACGCACCTTTCGATGCTTTCGGTTCGTGACCACATCGCCCGGTTTGGTGGGACGCACGTCGTGTGGATGAGTTTTCTAAGTTTTGAAAACATATTTTTGTCAAAGTTTGGGATCCGATTTCTCGGCGTGTAGTCGATGTAATCGGGTTCTGTAAATTGGGTCGTGAAGCCCTATATGTTATCTATAACTGTCTACAAGTGGAAGTTCTAAACGGTTACTGGATCGATCGAAATCGATCCTCGAATACGGGTGTATGGACTGCCTTATGCTCTGTTTTAGGTCAGTTATTTGACCACTTTCGTGTCGATTTTATGGACAGTATGTTTGTTTATACCAAAATCTACTTTATGGGATTTAAACCTGGTTATATTGGCTCTCCAAAACAATTTATGGACCGTAAAATGATCCAGTGTGGGCGGAGAACTCGTACCTTGAAATTGCATTGCTGCTGTCCCCATCTCGTATTGCTACTGCTGCTCGCCGCTGTGCGCGCGGCTTGGCCGACCGGCCAGTGGCCGCGCGCGGCGGCGCACGGCTGTGGCGCACAGGGAGGGGCACGTGCGGCCTGGACGTGGGTTGCGTTAGGGTTTTGATCTCTCGATCTCCCCCTGTTCGCTATGGGTATATGTACATATAAGGCTCGGTTTGGGGTTGGGTTTGATACAGTTGTGTGGGGGAAGTTAATTGTAGCTGAGAAGGGAATGGGCCCAGCTCGATGGGCTTGGGATTTAGGGGATTTGGCCGGGGCAGGCTGTGGTTTGGCTGAGGGGAAAACATTATATGGGCTTCATGTTTTTTAGTCTCTATATATTTGACATATATGTTTACATGTATGTATATATATATATACATATATAATGATATATATATATATATATATATATATATATATATATATATATATATATATATATATATATATATATATATATATATATATTCATATATATATATATATATATATATATATATATATATATATATATACTTGTACAAATACCAACTATGAAATATTCTAAGTAAAAATCAATATTTATAATATAGAATTTCTACCTTTATATACTAAAATTCATACATATGAAATATAATCATTTAGCTATATATATATAAGCTTAATATTCGTACACTACAAATATACTTCTATATATATATATATATATATATATATATATATATATATATATATATATATATATATATATATATATATATATATATAATATATATATAATATATATATATATATATATACACATATATATATAATCCAGATAAATCCCAAAATCCAACATATTTGTTAAAAAAATTATTTACTGAATTACCAATAAAATATTATTTAATATCAAGGACTCATAATATATATACAACCACATTTGGTGAAAATCGTCTACTAGGTTACTAAACTAAAATACTGCTACCCAATGCAAGTCTACAAAGACGTCTTGGGATGCACTATAGGACTACCTGGGCTTGGGCTCAGTTCAGACTAGTTTGGTACAACATGGTCTTCTATACGTCAATAAATTAATTAATAAATAATTAAAACGACTATAGAGGTTAGGTCGCAACTTGGCCTGGTTTTTGTAGTTAGAACATCACTATGGCTCGGTCTTCCCTACCAGGGCTAACACACTGGTTAAAGCACGTCACTGTACTATCCGTGCCATGATTTCTAGTCGCCTTGTATTCCAATTCCTAATCATGACTAAAATCATCTACCGTAATAATTATCTATATAATTATTTATAAAATTCTGAAAATCACCGTTCATTTAAATAATTAATAATAAAAAATATTTCAGAAAAAATTTCGGGAAGGGGAGCTACACTATGCAGTATATGCCAGTATATCCACGTCTCCAGCCAATACATCATAAATGGTGAATGGCTATGACGTGGTATGTTTGCGTGTTGCATCATACTAAGAAAGTGTGTATGACTCCCTAAGTCAGCATGGACCCTTACTTAGGGTACTCGAACTACCGTACGACATCTAGGAGAAAGATCATGTGATCATGTCATGTGATTCCATGATTAACCTATGGGATAACTAGGCAACTTAATCTAGTAGATGCATTATGAGGGAATAATCTCGAGATCGTGTTACACCAGCCATCCCAGGTCCCGTCCTGACATATCGGGTTGGCTGCCACGGATACAGCACCATTCGCCTATAGTGGACGACTATATCTGACTCCTAAGTGCTAAGTGTTATAAGTTCGGCGCGGTGGCTTTACGAGGGATCGGTGCTTAATCAACGTGCTACGCGTATATGTATACATATATAATATAGATTGGCTAGCCATGCTGGAAACGACATGATCTAAGGATTCATATAACAATATTACGAGGATAACCCCGCCAAACTTGGAAAATTGTAGGAATGATTGGTCGCTTGAAAGACGACTTGCTTGTGCTATGTACCTTCCGCTAGTAACAGAGGGACACATACCATCTTGATGCGTAGTCCAACTCATGTCCTTGTTTAGTTGTTGGGTTGGGCTATCGCGCTACGATAGGCTGTGGACCGACACTAAAAAAAAAGGCTTTTAGCGACGGCGGGATCCGTCGCTAAAAGTCATTTTTCCTTCACTAAAGCCAAATAGCGACATATTAGCGACGGAAATGGGTTGTCAGGAAAACATGTGTCGCTAATTTAAATCAGTCGCCATTTTGTCAGAAATAGCGACTGATTAGTGACGCATTTAGCGACAAACTATTTATTAGAAAATGCGACGTAATAGCGACGAAAATTCCGTCGCTATAATTGCCGACGAACTACCGACGTCGCAGCGGCGTAATTCAGCATGAGTGTAGCGACGGGCTAGCGATGGAAATTTACGTCGCTAAGATGTTTCCGATACGCTTTTGGTGTCGGACAGGAACGTAGCGACGTAATAGTAAGTCAAACTTACGTCGCTATTCAGTCGCTATACTGGAATATAATATTTTCCAGAACCTTAGCGACGGAAAATACAGTCGCTATTCCGTCGCTAGCCTGCAATGTTCCAGGTTTTCTGTCGTTGTTCCGCCGCCATTCCGTCGCTAAATACAATATTGCATGTCAGTATTTGTGTTCCCTGCACTCCACATCTCTGTCGACAGTTACACACACAATATACAGTCATATAACCAGTTTCCAAATATAATATCAGTATTCGTGTTTCCAGCAGTCCTTATCCCTGTCGACAGTTTTACAGTAGGCACACGTATCAGTATTTGTGTTTCCTGTAAATTCTCAGTTTCATGCACACGTATCCCAAATGTTTTAATACAACACATACACACATATCCAAAATTAGCTTCATACACACATACGAATAATGTTTTAATATCAAAAATATTAATACACATATCCAAAATGTTTTAATATAAGAAAGTACTGGTACAGTAAATCTAGGTCATCGGGCGTGATGGAAACCTCTCGGCGGGCATGATAAAGAACTCTCGGCGGATTTAATAAAGATCCAAGCTGCAAACTTGAACGTCGACCTCTCGGTGCCATAGAAAAATCTGAAAGAAATAATAAGTGATGATGTGTTAAAAATGAAAAATATTGTCATGTCATTATACTAATGGAACTCGTATATTAAATTAAAACATACGTACTAGTCTGATTCATCTTCCTAAGAGTTTTCTGAATCATCGCTTGATTCTGAAGTGTCTTCTTCTGCTTCTTCATTTTCACTATCACTATGATCTTCATCTTCATCTTCCAATACTTCTTCCTCAACATCTTCTAATTCTTCCAACAACCGGATGTAACTGGAGTCCTTGGGCCTATCGTACAGTAATTGGTGGATCCGCTGGTATAGGCCGAATGTACTTAGTATCGACCGTATCAGATTAGTATCGGTCTATCGGTTTGGTATAGGACGTATCAGATTGGTATTGGCCTTAACAAATTGGTATCGTCCTATCCGATATGTACATGTATCGGCCGTATAGCTAGGATTTATATTGGCCTTATCGATTTGGTATTGGTCATATCCGATAGGTATCGGCCGTGTCGGATTAGTATCGACCATTTCAGATTAGTAACGTGGAAGGTTTAGTAACAACTGTACTTGGATTTCTCTCTTCTCGAGCTACAATACCATTGTAAGAGAGTCACCAGATCGTGATTGGCTAGTTATAGTAACATACATGCTTCCATTTCCATCAGAAAAAGCGAGATTGAAAATGAAGCATATATGTTCTGTAACTGGCCAGCTACGCTCTCGTGACTCTCTTTAAATGGTAATCTAGCTCTAGAAGAGAGAAATCCAATTCGCTAAAACCTAGTTATATGAATCCATAAGGCCAATACGAATCCTAGTTATACGGCCAATACATATCGGATAGGACGATACCAATTCGCTAAGACCAATACCAACCGATACGGCCTATACCAAACCGATAGACCGATACTAATCCGATACGGTCAATACTTATAAGTACCTACGGTCGAGGAGGTTGATCCGCTGGTACATCCATGTACGATCAATGAAGTAACGATCCATTTCAATTTGGATGTGAAAATCTGTATCGTAAGACAAACTAAGCGAATATACTAAATTCGGTTCGGTTTCGGTTTTGAATATACTAAATTCGGTTCGGTTTTGATTTTGAATATACTAAATTCGGTTCGGTTTTGATTACCTAAGTTATAATCTAAATCCTACATTACCCTAAGTTATAGTCTGAATCCTAAGTTTACCTAAGTTATTGTCGGAATCCTAAGTTTACCTAAGTTATTGTCTGAATACTTATAATTCTAACAAAAATCTCATAAATGTAAGTACTTCCATCCGTCGCCTTGGCCCTTTCGTCGACAAAGCTTCCGTCCTTCCGCCTCTTGTGGACATGCTGGAATACATCGTGCTTGGTGACCGAGTCAGCAGGTTTTCCCTCCTTCAACGCCTGTTGCGTCTGCATACGAAATATTCGTAGAATTTAATTAATAAAGTATATTAATAGTACCGAATTAGATAGTGAATTAATTTGCGGTATCTCACCAGATCTGCAAGTGTCGCTGCGTGGAGCTCTGATCACCCCGTATGTAGCCCCGCGGCCCATCGGTTCGCTTTCACTTTTTTCGATTTAAACTGAATTCACTAAGTTATAAGTGCTTTTAGTAGCCATCAGATTGGTATTGGCAGGAGCATCCATCTTCTCCAAGAGGTGCTCATAGTAGTCCTGTCGGATCCACTCCTTCTTCGAATGCGTCGTCCGAATAGAAAAATAGGAGAAAATTTTGACATAGAATGATTCGAAGGACTTACTAGATGTTCGATCATCGTCATTTTCTAGAAAGATGATATTTTCTTCAACATCCGTAAGAGAACTATAAGGATATATCTTTTTACAACATGTCACTTTGTCAAAGACCCTTAATGTAAATACTATGTTACCGCGGTGTCGAAAGACTAACATGTCATAATTTTCTAAGCCGTGTGCTTTGACATAATCCTCCCAACCCTTTCCTCCTACGTAGTAATCTTGCATTTCTTTATAAGTTCAAGACGGCATATTTTTCCATTACGCGTCACCATATGTCGTCTTGAACTTCATAAAGAAATGCAAGATTACTACATAGGAGGAAAGAGTTGGGAGGATTATGTCAAAGCACACGGCTTAGAAAATTATGACATGTTAGTCTTCAGACACCGCGGTAACATAATATTCACATTAAGTGTCTTTGACAAGGTGACATGTTGTGAAAAGATATATCCTTATAGTTCTCCTACGGATGTTGAAGAGAACATCATCTTTCTAGACAATGACGATGATGGAACATCTAGTAAGTACTTTGAATCACTCTATGTCAAGATTTCCTCATATTTTTCTAGACAATGACGATGATGGAACATCTAGTAATGTAATGCCCCAGTTCCAAAATACGTAGGACTAGGAACGTAGACATGCCAGCTGTATACATACGAAGTACACTCCAATATATGGAAATCTCGTATGAATACATAAGCTGTACAATGCAGTAGAACCATAACTAATCTCATCCACACAAAAATAAATGAATAAAAGATATCATATAATGATAATGAATTGTCTTTATACAATATGCTGGGCGGAGACAAATCCACTACCAACAAGTAAAGAAAAAATACATGAGAAAAGAAATAATTTTTGGCGAGCGAAGCGAAGATGATCTAAGTGCATTCATCCTCGAAAAAAATAGAGAGAACCACGGCTAGAGCTAGAATACCTGCGAAAGACAAGAGCACACACCTGGCGAGATAACCAGGTCCTCAGAGGGACGTAACAAGACACATAATATCATGCCATATAAACTGAATAAATATTGCTCAAATAAATAAGTCAATTGAATTATAACATGGTCCAACACACACCTATTGAACTAGCTTACCATCCCCCCAACCAAACAAGGATAGGAGATGGTAAACTAATTCACGGTGACGTATCTTTCCATGCTATGAATCCAATATGGTATCCGGATCCCAACAAGGTTCAATACCTTCTCATCGAAGTAGTAAGTCACACCTACAACCAAACAAGGACAAGATGTGATGAACTAATCTGCGACAAGCTATTGTTCCAAGCCACGTTCAGATACAAGTACCCAACCTAAAAGTACTCATACCTAACGGATAAGGTAGCCTAACCGTTCTAAGTGAAATGTAGTTAAGAACAATCCTTCCTACATATGGCCCCTGGCTAAATAGGATCAGCATAGTCCCCCCTTGGGGCACCAGAGGCCCAATCAGTAAGAGCATAACGTTTCGTAGAACATCAGTGGCCGTCAGTAATCATGGGTCATCAACCCCGTATCTCCAGCGGAGCTTCCGGGTCACAAAGAAAAGTGCATCGAAGCCCATACGCTAAGGAATTGTCTTTCCCGCCTAATGCCTACTATGTTGTATCCACAACAGAAAACCTCTATAACCGCTAAGTCAAACTAGCATGCAACCTCTATTAGCGGTTATTCCTATCGCACGGCTTATACGCACCGGTGGCCAGCCAGTCACGCATGTCCGTATTCTACATGCGACACACAATCTCGTGTTACAACGTGTCAACGCCAATGAATGCAACACACAAGGTGGTCCCTTAAATCTAGGTTTAATGTGTAAGAAAACTAATACATAGAAGGAAATATAAATGAACAGTAAGTTCTAACAGGTTATGCCCTGTATCACAGTTTATTTTGCATAAAGAAAATAAATAATGCATAAAATATGAGCTAAAATAAATAAACAGCAAATGGCAAGATGTCTTGCCTGGCAGGACGTCTGGTGTACTGCAAAGATCAATGTGGCACGAACTACGACTTCAGGTAACAAATACACAAGGGGACCTCTGTTGGCGGCACTGATGGTTTCATTGGGTCCAGAAGGGTTAAATTAGTTAGGTTCGACATAAGGTAGGCTTGAATTGGCGCTCGAATTGGAAAGAGTGGGTTGAGTCACGGTTGAAACAATAAAAAAAAAAATTGACGAATAATAATCATTTGATTGTTGAAAACTAATTTATAATACTTGAAATATAATTTTATTAGTCAAAACATGTTTCCAAATAATATCCGAAAAATCAAAAGTCGTTTCAAGGCAAAACTGTAAGTTTGGTCAAATAATATTTTAGGCTAAAACCTATATCTTATAAATCAAAAATATTTTAAGCGAAACAAAATAATATTAGAAAAATTATTTAAGGTTAAGAACCATATTTTGTAAAAATAAAATTTTATTAATAAGCTATACTTTTAAATGCCTCAATTTAATATAGCAAGTACAATTAGGGCTTCTAACCCAATGTTGAAAATATTTAATTATACTTACAATAATAACAATATGAATAGTAATAATAATAATTCTTAAATCAAATATAAATACCAATAATATATATAATCTACTTTAATCAATATTATGTAATTAAAAAGATAATGGTGGTAATAATAATAATGATGATAATAATAATAATAATAATAATAATACAAAAATACTAATAATATCTTTTCATATATAATACATATATACATTCTTATTAATAATAATCATAATAATAGTAACTATTACAGTACATGTTCTCTCCTTTCGAGAGAGAGAGAGACATCGATTGAAAAAAAACAGCAATAAGTACAACAGAAGGTCAAGTGAGAGAAAGATTTATTGGAGAAGAAAAGAATAACTAAAGAAGCTAAAGAAGGAGGAGAGTGAGGGAAGATGGAGCGGAGATCCGGCGGCGGTCGGCCGGTAGCTCGAGGCGAAGACGGAGGAAGCGGGGAGCTCGGAAGATGATCGCGGTGGTCGCGCGGGAAGTAGACGGCGGAGGGGTGACGGCGAGGAGAAAAAAGGAAGAAGGGGGCGGCGCACGCAGCGGTTGCCGGAGGGAGCGGCGGAGGCACGCGCGCGGAGGCTGGGACACGATCGGCGGAGGAGGAGCGCTCAGGCGGCCAGGTCGCAGAGAAGCGCCGGATACTGGGCGGCGCTCGGGGAGCTGCGAGAGAGGGATCCGACGAGGTTTCTGGTGGACGGGCGCGGCAAAGCGCGACGGCCGGAGTAAAGGCTCGGGAGGCAAGGGCGGCGGCGTGATAAGGGTTTTAATTCTTTATTTCTATTTTGGTGGCGATTTGATTCGGCCGGTTTGGCCATGGCGGGGGTGTGGTCGGATGATGACCACGGTGGTGGTCGGTTTGTGGACAAAAGTGGAGATGGTGTGAGGGTTCGAGGTTTCTGATGATGGCGAGGGTGTGTGGTCGAGGCTAGGGGAGGTGGTAGAATGGTGTGGGATGTAGGCGGAGAGATGCTATGGTGGTTAGCCTGTAGGGGCGCCGAGGAGCGGGTGGTTGGGAGGAACATTGGGGTGGTTTAGGAGTGTTGCGACGGCCAGGGTTTGGGGCTGTGGTGTCGAATTAGGTGGTCGGTGGTGAGTTGCTCGTTGGTGGTGAGCGGAGGACGGGAAGACTGGTCAGGAAGTTGGGAGGTATGGGCGGCGGATGATTCGTCGAAGTCGATTTCTGGTGGTGGTCACGGTGGCTGGGTTGGGGTAGTCGTGAGGCTGTACTGGTGTTGCTGGCAGCAGAGGTGAGCGGGGACGTAGTCCGGTGGGTGCGGCTGAGGCAGCGACGCAGAACTAGAGGGTCAGCTAGGGCTAAGGGAGAAGCCGGAGAAAGTGATTAGGGTTTAGAATAGGATTAGGGTTTTGGATTAGAGGATTGGGTTTGCTGTGTCAAAATCGTGTCCGACATGTGGACACGAAGAAGGTGAAATGTACATGTAAATATAATAGTAAAAAGGGAAAAAAATAGTGGCACGGACACGATGCACGGGATTAGGGTTGGAGAAATATTTTTGTGGAAGTGAGGAATTTATGGGAGAGTACCTGCCTATTTATAGAATGTGAGAATTCCCAGTTGGATAAGGACTAAGAGTAGTTTAAACCCAAAAATAGATAATTTCGCAACTAATAAATTTAAAATCAATCAAATCCAAATTCAAATCAAAATCCAATTTAAATCTAATTAAATACCGTCTTTTAGTTTAAAATCAAATAAGATAAATCATATTTCAATTATAGATATTAATTTAACTATTTAAACATATCCAAAATTCAAATCAAGATTTAAATTGCCATAATAATTTCAAAATATGTTTTCCAAAAATACTATAATAATAAATTCGAAAATACATTATTATTTAAAAATAAACTTAATAAAATATTTATGAAATATATATGTATACACGAAAAATATTATTTATTATTAATAACTGTTATTATTAATAACTGTTTTTATAAATAAAATAAATAAAATAACGGACTTGGAAATGTTGGTATGATAGCTAAAATAATTATTACATATATTATTTTGAAACTATAAAATTGAAAAAATATTTTTCTAAAAATATGTACGCTCGCACATAATCGCACTCGTCGAGCAAATTCAAAAAACGAATTTTCGCGCGCGACGTACAATAAAACTACGCGACGTACAATACTAAATAAAAATCATTACCAAATTTATTTTTTTTAAAAATAGTAGAAAATTTAGGGTTTTACATCCTACTCAACTTAAAAGAATTTTGTCCTCGAAATTAAGAATTAGTAGGGGGTGAGAAGACACAAGGGGGTATCGATGGGGAACAAACAACGACAATGTTTTCACAAAATCATGTCGTGAGAAATTGTGATCTAAATCATAGAATTTAATACGGGTATCGTTACGAGGGTCGCGAGTTAAAACACGAGTTGAAGGTTAAGGGTTTAAAGTTTAAATCAAGAGTATCATGCAATAGAGAATGATATGGTATCAAGAGAAATAAGTTAGAGACCTAGTAGATATGGGTTCTTGAGAGTAGGTTGAGGCACGAATAAGAGGTCGATTAGGTTCATGCCTAAATTAAGTGATTTGGAAGTTTCATGATAGCGAATATAGGGCCAAGAAAAGGATGAGTGGTTTAGGATGAAGATATAGCAACATCGAGTGAGAATGGTCATAGTCGATAGGAAGGCTAGAGGGAGTTCTAGTACAACGCCTTCGTCCTTCTAAAATAGGTGAAGACGAAAGCAATATAGAGTTCAAAAGAGGCAATATCGAATACGAATACGTGGTTCAAAGGCGACCGAATAATTCAAAAGGAGTTGCCAAGGCAGTCGCGGATGGGACTCTAGGGGACAAGTTTAGCTATGTCCCCATCCACGTAGAACGATAGATAAAGCGAACCAAAGTGCACTAGGTTGATCAGACCATCATGCACCGGTTCTGAATAGACAATACGTTAGTGGATGCATCCAATAACATATGTCATGAACAAGCTTGATGAAGAATTGAGCTTGTAAAAACTAGGCTACATTAGCATCATTAGTCTAGATAGTAAAAATATAGGCACGATGGTAGATGAAATAAGAACAAATATGAATAGTCTAAGAGTCATAAGAATCTAAGTCTTGTTTGTTCCTGTACAATCATTCTACGGTTTTATTGACCAAGGCTTGGTTGACCAAATGTGTTAAATTCCTCTGGTCTCTATGGTCTAGATAATACTATTTGTATTCCCTTAATGGTCAAGGGTGTGTCAGGTCGTAGGATATTCTACCCAACTTAAATAATTAAGCTAAGGGTGTTTGGGACATCTAACTAGTAGGGTCAATCTCTAGCAAGCACAAAGGGAAGATAAGAATAATGATAGGAGGAATCAAGCAAGATGCAATCGATGAGTCTAACGGTAGTTCGAATATAGAATCGAGGTAAGAGGTCAAGTATGTGGATGAGATCCTAGACTTCTAATCCTATACGCAGGCTTGCTTGGTACGGTAAAGTAACTAAACAATTTATCTTGACCTGTATGGGCCACAACAAAAACATGTAACGCCCCAGTCCCAAAATACGTAGGACTAGGAACGTAGATATGCCAGCTGTATACATACGAAGTACACTCCAATATATGGAAACCTCGTATGAATACATAAACTGTAAAATGCAGTAGAACCATAACTAATCTCATCCACACAAAATAAGTGAATAAAAGATATCACATAAAGATAATAAATTGTCTTGATACAATATGCTGGGCGGAGACAAATCCACTACCAACAAGTAAAGGAAAAATACATGAGAAAAGAAATGATTTTTGGCGAGCGAAGTGAAGATGATCCAAGTGCAATCATCCTCGAAGAAAATAGAGAGGACCACGGGTAGAGCTAGAATACCTGCGAAAGACAAGAGCACACACCTGGCGAGATAACCAGGTCCTCAGAGGGACGTAACAAGACACATAATATCATGCCATATAAACTGAATAAATATTGCTCAAATAGATAAGTCAATTGAATTATAACATGGTCGAACACACATCTATTGAACTAGCTTACCATCCCCCCAACCAAACAAGGACAGGAGATGGTTAACTAATTCACGGTGACGTATCTTTCCATGCTCTGAATCCAATATGGTATCCGGACCCCAACAAGGTTCAATACCTTCTCATCGAAGTAGTAAGTCATACCTACAACCAAACAAGGACAAGATGTGACGAACTAATCTGCGACAAGCTATTGTTCCAAGTCACGGTCAGATACAAGTACCCAACCCAAAAGTACTCATACCTAACGGATAAGGTAGCCTAACCGTTCTAAGTAAAATGTAGTTAAGAACAATCCTTCCTACGTATGGGCCCTAGATAAATAGGATCGGCATAGTCCCCCCTTGGGGCACCAGAGGCCCAATCAGTAAGAGCATAACGTTCCGTAGAATGTCAGTGGCCGTCAGTAATCATGGGTCATTAACCCCGTATCTCCAGCGGAGCTTCCGGGTCACAAGAAAAAGTGCATCGAAGCCCATACGCTAAGGAATTGTCTTCCCCGCCTAATGCCTACTATGTTGTATCCACAACAGAAAACCTTATAACCGCTAAGTCAAACTAGCATGCAACCTCTATTAGCGGTTATTCTTATCGCACGGCTTATACGCACCGGTGGCCAGCCAGTCATGCATGTCCGTGTTCTATATGCGACACACAACCTCGTGTTATAATGTGTCAAGGCCAATGAATGTAACACACAAGGTGGTCCCTTAAATCTAGGTTTAATATGTAAGAAAACTAATACATAGCAGGAAATATAAATGAACAGTAAGTTCTAACAGGTTATGCCATGTATCACAGTTTATTTTGCATAAAGAAAATAAATAATGCATGAAATATGAGCTAAAATAAATAAACAACAAATGGCAAGGTGTCCTGCCTAGTAGGACGCCTGGTGTACTACAATGATCAATGTGGCACGAACTACGACTTTGGGTAACAACTACATAAGGGGACCTCTGTTGGCGGCACTGATGGTTCCATTGGGTCCAAAAGGGTCAAATTAGTTAGGTTCGACATAAGGTAGGCTTGAATTGGCGATCGAATAAGAAAGAGGGGGTTGAGTCACGGTCGAAAGAATAAAGAAAAATTTGACGAATAATAATTATATGAATTTTGAAAAATAATTTATAATACTTGAAATATAATTTTATTAGTCAAAACATGTTTCCAAATAATAACCGAAAAATCAAAAGTCGTTTCAAGGCAAAACTGTAAGTTTTGTCAAATAATATTTTAGGCTAAAACCTAAATCTTATAAATCAAAAATATTTTAAGAAAAACAAAATAATATTAGAAAAATTATTTAAGGTCAAGAACCATATTTTGTAAAAATAAAATTTTATTAATAAGCTCTACTTTTAAATGCCACAATTTAATATAGCAAGTACAATTAGGACTTCTAACCCAATGTTGAAAATATTTATTTATACTTACAATAATAACAATATGAATAGTAATAATAATAATTCTTAAATCAAATATAAATACCAATAATATATATAATCTACTTTAATCAATATTATGTAATTAAAAGGATAATGGTAGTAATAATAATAATAAGGATAATAATAAGAATAATAATACAAAAATACTAATAATATATTTTCATATATAATACATATATACATTCTTAATAATAATAATAATAATAATAGTAACAATTACAGTACATGTTCTCTCCTTTCGAGAGAGAGAGACAGTGATTGAAAAAAAACAGCAATAAGTACAACAGAAGGTCAAGTGAGAGAAAGATTTATTGGAGAAGAAAAAAATAACTAAAGAAGCTGAAGAAGGAGGAGAGTGAGGGAAGATGGAGCGGAGATCCGGCGGCGGTCGGCCGGTGGCTCGAGGCGAAGGCGGAGGAAGCGGGGAGATCGGGAGACTATCGGGGCGGTCGCACGGGATATAGACGGCGGAGGGATGAAGACGAGGAGGAAAAAGGAAGAAGGGGGCGGCGCACGCGGCGGTTGCCGGAGGGAACGGCGGAGGCACGCGCGCGGAGGCTGGGACACGATCGGCGGAGGAGGAGCGCTCAGGCGGCCAGGTCGTGAAGAGGCGCCGGATACTGGGCGGCGCTCGGGGAGCTGCGAGAGAGGGTTCCAGCGAGGTTTCCGGCGGACGGGCGCAGCAAAGCGCGGCGGCCGGAGTAAAGGCTCGGGCGGCAAGGGCGGCGACGTGGTAAGGGTTTTAATTCTTTATATCTATTTTGGTGGCGATTTGATTCGGCCGGTTTGGCCATGGCGAGGGTGTGGTCGGATGATGACCACGGTGGTGGTCGGTTTGTGGACAAAAGTGGAGATGGTGTGAGGGTTCGAGGTTTCTGATGATGGAGAGGGTGTGTGGTCGAGGCTAGGGGAGGTGGTAGAATGGTATGGGATGTAGGCGGAGAGATGCTGTGGTGGTTGGCCTGTAGGGGCGCCGAGGAGCGGGTGGTCGGGAGGAACATCAGGGTGGTTTGGGAGTGTTGCGACGGCCAGGGTTTGGGGCTGTGGTGTCCAATTAGGTGGTCGGTGGTGAGTTGCTCGTTGGTGGTGAGCGAAAGACGGGAAGACTGATCAGGAAGTCGGGAGGTGCGGGCGGCGGATGATTCGTCGAAGTCGGTTTCTGGTGGTGGTGACGGTGGCTGGGTTGGGGTAGTCGTGAGATTGTACTGGTGTTGCTGGCAGCAGAGGTGAGCGGGGACGTGGTCCGGTGGGTGCGGCTGAGGCAGCGACGCAGAACTGGAGGGTCAGCGAGGGCTAAGGGAGAAGCCGGAGAAAGTGATTAGGGTTTAGAATAGGATTAGGGTTTTGGATTAGAGGATTAGGTTTGCTGTGTCGAAATCGTGTCCGACATATGGACACGAAGAAGGTAAAATGTACATATAAATATAATAGTGAAAAGGGAAAAAATAGGGGCACGGACACGATGCACGGGATTAGGGTTGGAAAAATATTTTTGTGGATGTGAGGAATTTATGGAGGAGTACCTGCCTATTTATAGGATGTGAGAATTTCTAGTTGGATAAGGACTAAGAGTAGTTTAAACCCAAAAATAGATAATTTCGCAACTAATAAATTTAAAATCAATCAAATCCAAATTCAAATCAAAATCCAATTAAAATCTAATTAAATACCGTCTTTTAGTTTAAAATCAAATAAGATAAATCATATTTCAATTATAGATATTAATTTAACTATTTAAACATATCCATAATTCAAATCAAGATTTAAATTGCCACAATAATTTCAAAGTATGTTTTCCAAAAATACTATAATAATAAATTCAAAAATACATTATTATTTAAAAATAAACTTAATAAAATATTTATAAAATATATATGTATGCACGAAGAATATTATTTATTATTAATAACTATTTTTACGAAAGACTTTTTATAATAAAATAAATAAAATAACGGACTTGGAAATGTTGGTATGATAGCTAAAATAATTATTACATATATTATTTTGAAACTATAAAATAGTAAAAATAGTTTTCTAAAAATATGTACGCTTGCACATAATCGCACTCGTCGAGCAAATTCGAAAAACGAATTTCCGCGCGCGACGTACAATACAACTACGCGACGTACAATACTAAATAAAAATCATTACCAAATTTATTTTAAAAAATAGTAAAAAATTTAGGAGTTTTACAAGTAAGTCCGCTGGTACATCAATGTACGATCAACGAAGTAACAATCCATTTCAATTTGGATGTAAAAATCTGTATCGTAAGACAAACTAAACAGAATTAGTTCGATACTCAACGAAATAGTCCGATACCGATACCAATACTCAACGAAATAGTCCGATACCGATACAGATTAGTGGACGAGCCATAATCCCCTGATTTGGGTTTGATTTTGGTTTTGGTTTTGGTTTCGGTTTCGAACATACTAAATTTTAAAAATGCATATGTAGTACACAAGCAAAAAAATAGAACATGTAAACTATACAAGCATGTAATAAAATGAATAGTTGAACAATATGACTAGTATAAGTAGTACAACCAACATATCTATAAATAACTAGACGGTAGTGTGAACATTATATGAACATATCTATAGAAACACTAAATTTTAAAAATGCATATGTAATACACAAGCAAAAAAAATAGAACATATAAACTATACAAGCATGTAATAAAATGAATAGTTGATCAATATGACTAGTATAAGTAGTACAACCAAATCTCAATATACCAGGGACGATAGGGTGAACATTATATGAACTAAACATGACTCATATGGAAATTATAATAAGGAAAAAAAATCTAATTAGAGTAATTAGATAATGTACTTGCATATTGATCGCAACTGAGTAAATCGAAATCATGAACTATCATAATGCTTGTATAGTTTACATATTTTCAAAAATGACATGTTCTATTAATTGCCCCCCTGTAGACTTGGATTGTTGAGGATGTATAATTCTGAATAGTTGATATCAAAACAGTTGAGAGTTGAGGATGTATAATTCCATTCACTTCCCCAACCAAGTACAATTCTCTAGAACCGACCATGTGTTGTATGTATAAGTTATTTAGCTTTCTTGTCTAAGTATAATATTCAAAATTTACGTTTAGATCTTTATATTGTTCAAGATATGGTTTGTATCTTCTCATCACTGTAGACTTGGAATGACCGTACAAAATAAAAACATAAATAAAAATTTCAAATATTATATAAGGCTAAAACTAAACTTTAACCTAAACGTAATCTAACAGTCGCCTCAAGTCAACTGCCAGAACGAGATCCAAATCCATTTATGAACAATAAGAAAACATACATGCAACTTTTGAATATTTATTTACCCAACAACAAAATAATTAATCCTTGTATGTATTGAATTTCTTTATTTTATTTAGGGTTAATTAGACTTTGTATTCCAGAAGTATTCAAAAATTAACAGTTGGGTCTTGAAAATGTCCAACTTAGGATTCCGACACTGAATGTGGTTGAATCGGGTTGAGCATCCAAAATTTATTAATAAATAAGTTGAATCATAACTAAAAGGACAAGAATGTTTCTGGGATCCTAACTCTAATTTAACCTTAAAATATTTATTACTAATTTTGGATGGTCAATACGAATAAACTGTCATATCATAATACAAACCTTAAGCTGGACATAGTTAGGAATGTTTATGGAACCCAAAGTTTAATTAAACATTTTATTTACTTCACGATTTGCTTGACATCATTATAAATATATATATTTATATTATTCTAATTAATATACAAATTAGTGGATTTTAGTATCAATTATTTACTCAACCAACTCTGATACTTAACTATTGAACTAACTCTTATATTTAGTATCAATTATTTAGTATCAATTCAATTATTTAGTATCAATTTAATCCAATAACACAAGTTAGCACCCTACCATTTGAAGACGTAGCAACAATACATGTAGAGAACACGTGCTACGTCTTCGAGTACCTAGTCGAAACCCCTCGCCCATAATCGAAACCCTAATAAGCAAATAAAATGCAAAAATCCACAAATTAGGAAGTAATGAGAGGGAGAGGACAAAAAAAGAGTACCTGAAGGGGGAGTCGCCGGAGGGCGGGTCGACAGAGGGGGGGTCGCCGGAGGGGGGGTCGACGGAGGGGGGGTCGCCGGAGGGGGGGTCGACGGAGGGGGGGTCGCCGGAGGGGGGGACGCTGTCACGACCTGCACCCAGTTTTCGGATGCGAGTTCGTGAGCAAGCCAGCTACGTATCGAGCGGACTCCAGCCCGACTCGAGTACGTAAACGCTATCACGGCTAGGGTAAGCTGCCAAATCATGGCAAACGAATCTATATCTCAATTCACAATAAGAATAATAAACATGAATGAACACTATGGGTCGTGGTCTGCAGCCCACTAGCATATATGTCCGATAAGACTCTAACGATAGTAACAAGAGTCTAAAACTGAATCAGGAAACATGATAAGGTAAGAAAGAACGAAAGGATAACAAACGTAATCATGATACCTGAATCCCACAAGAGTCACAAAATCCTCCGCCATCCAGAATTACTAGCTAACTCCATACAATCGCTAAACCTGAGGAGATCATCAGGTCCTCAGAGGACATAGCAAGATACATAATATACATGCCTATCTAACAGTTTTATCATGCACAAGAAAAAAAAACAAGAAAACAGAAACACGACAAATGACTACGAACACGAACACACGAACACTAGAACAACTACGCGTAAATAAACTGCCGGATGAACGAATACACGAGATCAATAGAAGAACCAAACCCTCATCCCGAGTGTGGACTCACGGATTTGAACTAAACACTAGTCCTCGTCTCGAGTGTGGACTCTCTGGTTAGTACTAACCCTCGTCCCGAGTGTGGACTCTCTGGTTAGTTCACGGCAAGGCACCCTCGTCCCGAGTGTGGACTCTCTGGTGCAAGTACTACATCCTTGTCCCGTGTGTGGACTCTCTGATGTAAACACCCTCATCCCGAGTGTGGACTCTCTGGTACAAGTCAAGTCAAGTCAACACCCTCGTCCCGTGTGTGGAATCTCTGGTACAAAAAATCAATATTCTCGTCTCGAGTGTGGACTCACGGATGTAAACAGATCAAGAAAAACACCCTCGCCCCGAGTGTGGACTCTCTGGTGCCAAGGAAACAATATCAAAGATTTGGCAGTTCAATTACACGTACTCGTTCTATGACACGACTCAAGCAAGATACTGACAAGAAACTCCAAGTGGGAACCACAAGACCAAACATGGACACGGCTATATGCAATGAAAACAGCTCAAAAGAATATAATACGAAAATCACATATCCATAAACCCTCAAAATTGGAAAATAAAATATAATGCATGTAAATAAAACTGTAGAGGAAGGCAAGGTATACTTGCCTGGAGGTTGCACGCAGATCCCACGAAATATAGTCAACTAGTGAGCCAAATAAGTCCACATCTCACAACTGTCTCCGAAAACTGAAACAAATATTGCCAACATTCTCAGAATAGTCAAATTAGCTAGGATTGCCTGTCCTTAAGTCCAATTCTGGACACAGGGGCAAAACAGTAATTTTGGGCAAAAAAGGTGTCCGCCGTTGGACCCGCTTTGCACCGAAAAATGTGCCAGAGTCAATGGTCTCTAAAGTCGTCAAACTACATGTCTACGGATTCAGTTTTTCGATACGAACCCAACGGTATGTCCAATTTTGGATTCCGATGGGCCGTGCACAAAATCGCCCGTTAAGTCGGACCGTGGGGCCCGCAAAACGACGTTCCGATTCCACTGTCTCAGAATCGGACCAAACTTGGCATACAGGACCAAAAAAATGATATGGTCCTGTTGGCGCAAGTTTCGTCTCGATATGACGAGCGTACACAAAGTAATTGGGGAATTTGCACAGAGGTCGATACGGTGAATTTTGACGGATACGCATCAAATTTGTCGCGCACACACGATCAATTTGAATTCCGCCAAAGTCCACACGACCACGAAGCCGTTACGCATCTTTCGATGCCTTCAGTTCACGACCACGTCGCCCGGATTGGCGGGACGTACGTCGTATGGATGAGTTTTTCAATATTTCTACTGTTTTAAAACAGGTTTTTGCTAAACTTTATTATCAAATTAATATGTGTACAATAGATGAAAACTAAATCTATGAAAAGTATTTTGTAGTCCTTTATATTGTCTTCCACTGTGTTTAATTGATTTTCGAAAATACTGCCTATCGAGTCCTATTTGTGTCTTCCAAGTTGGGTCGAGAGGCTGCCTCATACTCTGTTTTAAAACAGGTTTTCCTGCGAGGTTGGCGTTAATTTTTCGTCGAATACAAATAAGTTCAATACGAACTAATTCACAGGGATCCGAGATGGTTATATTGGGGTCATACCTGAGAAATCGGCTCGACAAACGGTCGACCGATCAGGGAGAAATCTCTGCGCGAAGTCAGCCCTCCTAACCCGTCACTGTTGCTGTCGTTTTGTTGTCAACCCGCGCGCGCTGCATCCGCGCGGCCTCGGCCGCACGCGGCGGCGCCCAGGGTGGTGCGCGTACCCAGAGGGGGTCGCTAGGGTGTGCGTAGAGTGGTGGCGGTGTTAGGGCTTGCTGTTTCTCCCGATCCCTCTGTTCGATCGGGTATATATTTCGTGTTCGTCGGTTGTATTCTGGGCCGGGATGAACATGTGTTCGATTTATACCAAGCCCTTATGGGCTTGATGCTACTGCTGTTGTAGTTATGGGGGGTCGGTTTAGCTAAAGATGAGGGGGCTCAGCCTGGCTTTTGCCTGGGCTCGGGCTGGGCTCCATATTCTTTTACTATATATATATATATATATATATATATATAGATATAGATATATATATATATATTATATATATATATATATATATATTTTATACAATATAATATATATATATTATATGTATATATTTTATATATATATTATATGTATATATATACATATAATATATATATTATTTTATATATATATACATATAATATACATATAATATATATATTATTTTTTTTATATATACATATTATATATATATATATATTTTTTAACTCTATTATATATATATATATATATATATATATATATATATATATATATATATATATACATACACCCACATACAAGTATATATATATTATATGTATATATATACATATACCTTAATAAATTAAGAACAAATATATATATGCCTATATATATATATATATATATATATATATATATATATATATATATATATATATATATATATATATATATATATTATACCCCCATAGAACTCAAATGAGTCCCACTAGCATCTATTCCTAGTGTAGAGCATATTTATATGAATATATATATAATATAACCTTTATTTGACAAAACCAATAATAAATATTATTATATAATAATAACCTTGATAATAAAATAATAATAATAATAATGAAACTCAATAAATAAATAATGGTGTATATACCATTTTACACAGTCTAAAAATCCCAAAAATGTACAAGGACCTTTTTATATACAGTTATCATTGAATATCACTAATATTGATATCTATAATATTTATTAATAAAATATATATATAAAACATGCATTAGATAATTAACTAAAATACGATAAAATCATACCAACAATAAATTATTATGAACGTTTTTGGACGGGTCGCATGACTACATGGGCTTGGCTCAGTTCGGGTCCAGTCCAGACTGGTTTGGTACAACCGGTCTCCTAATATTTAATAACATAAATAAATAACAATTTAACTATTTCTAGGAGTGAATTCGTAACTTGGCCTGGTTTTCTTAGTTAGGACGTCACAATGGCTCGGCCTTCCTTGGCATGGATAATACACTAGTCAAGGCACGCCACTGTACTATCCGTGCCATGGTTCCTAGTCGTCAGGTACTTCAAAACTCAACTATGTCCAAAGTCATCTACCGTAATAACTAACTAAATAATTATTTATAAAAACAATTTTAAAAATCATCATTTAAATCCAATAATAAATTAAAAAATAATAATTTCAAACATTTTCGGGAAGGGGAGCTACAGACGCTGGAGGGGTCGGGTGATCGGGGAAGAGAGGGGGTGTTGGCCCAATGATTGTATCATGTTTTTGAATATGGTAAATCTATTAAGTTTAGCATTTCATTATCACTTTTCTTCATACTATCACTATAGCATTTCTACTTATACTTATACCTTTGGTGATATGTGCTTATTGTGTTACATATTAGTGATATGAGTTTTTATTATATATATGTTAAATTTAATTGAGCTACCAAAATCAGAACTATGTTTTGATTATGGTTATTCAATTAAGTTTAACATTATGATATCACTAATATTTATGGTATCACTGTAGCATTGGTACTTAAACTTCGCATAGTCCTAATGTGCTTTTATCTTATCATTCTTGCTACATGTATATTGCTTTGTTCGTCTAACATGTATTTGTAGAAGAGCAATTAGCAAGATCAATGTGGACATATGTAATGCAATGAAGAAATCATGGTAGGCTAAAGACGACGGATCCCACAAGATTTCTCTGAACCATCCGACGACATCTCCGGAGCCACGCACTCGGGGGTTCCGCTGCCCGGTCAGCGGACGGGGGTCGAGGGTGCAGCGGCCCTCGTCGGGGGTTCGGGGGCGAAGCCCCCGAAAGGTATTCAGTTTTCACAAACTGGATATCTTTGGACAGCTGCCGTCAAGGGAAAAAGCCAGCACCTATCAAAGGAAGAAGCCAAGCCATGCCATCATCATTTCAAGACTCTGAAGAAGCCTGTACTTGCCTAAGTATATCTGGAGTCTGTAATGAGTCTTAGGAATATTTGTAAACACAAGAAATGGATGGCAAAATCGAAAGCTAGGGTAGAAACTAACCCGGGATCATTTTCGGATGTAAACCGACATACCGACAGTATACCGATCTATACCGACGGTATACCGATTTTGTTCACAGAAAGTTTCTGTCCACAAAATCGGCATACCGACGGTATACCGGATCATACTGACGGTATACCAATTCTGTAACGTTGAAAGTCCAACGGTCGGATTTTCAGCATTAAATGATCCCAACGGCTATATTTCGAGCCGTTGCAATCCCAGACCGGTACACCGACGGTATACCGACTCATACCGGCGGTATGCCGGTCGCTGACTGAAAAGTTGCCTTTGGCTCTTTTCAATGCTTTGGTTATAAATAGCCTTGAACCCCTTCATTCAAGGTTGATGCTTTGAGCCTAAGATTTTTTAAACCACCAAAGCCTATCCACAAACAACTCTACAAAGCTTTCATTTGCCATCCACAAATTGTGTTAGAGTTATTGAGTTGAAAAGTGAGATCTTCATCTTATTGTATAAGGAGATCAAAACCTATTGTGAAAGGTTGAAGTTGGAGAGTCTTCGTATCCAAACTCTCGGTTGAAGTTGGAGAGTCTTCGTATCCAAACTCTCGGTTGAAGTTGGGGAGTCTTCGTATCCAAACTCTCGGTTGAAGTCGGAGAGGCCTTCGGATTAAAGCTCTCGTGTAAGAAGTTGGCGAGTTCTTCGAATCCAAACTCGTGTGTAACTATTTACTCAAATAGTGGATTAAAGCCGGAGAGAGTTCCGGGACTGGAGTGCCTCTTGGGAGGATACCAGGATATATCGTGTGTCGGTATTGTTATTGCTTCTTCTCTTGCACTTATATTTTTAAATTGCCCATTAGCTTGTGCTAAGTGCTTGATTAGCTAGCTTGACCCTATTCACCCCCCTCTCTAGGGTTCCTACAATTGGTATCAGAGCAAGGACTCTATTGTTAGGCTTAACATCCTTAGACTAGATCCTTGTTATTTTTCTATGGCATCGTATTCCTCCTATTCCTCCTCCGATAAAGAGGGTTTTACTTCTAGTAGCATAGACAATCATATTTCTTCTAAATGCAAGAAATGCTCTAAGTGGAAAGCCATGGCTAAACAATCCTTAGAGATTCTTGACAACCTTCATTCTACAAATGAAAAACTTTCTGAAAAGGTTATTCATTTAGAAGAAGCAAATGAGTTTTTGAGAAATGAAAACAATGATTTATTATCTAGACTTGATTCTCAAAACTCATCATGTGTTTCTTTAAAGAGTTTGAATGAGGCTTTAATTTTGAAACTCAAATCTCTTTCCTCATCAATAGAAGATCTTAAGAGGCAAACTCATGAGCTAAATCATTTGCATAATTCTTCTATTGACACTTTAAAGAAACAAAATGATGCTTTTATCTCTAGAATTGCTTTATTTGAAAAAGAGAATGATATTTTAAATGCTAAATTTGATTCTCTTACTTGCATGCATGATGATTTGCTATTAGAACATAATATTCTTAAAACCAAATCTTCTCATGCTCACTCTAGAGATATTCATTATTCTAGTATGTCACATGTTCATAACCATGCTCATTCTGATACATGTGCACACACTAGTATTAGGTGCTTCTATTGCTCTCGTATTGGACACATGAGCTTAACATGCCCTATTCGTAGGACCTTTACTACCAATGCTAGAGTAAGTGATATATGGGTCCCTAAAACTAATAAATGTGGATCCAAGTTTATTTGGATACCAAAGTCTTCATCTAATGTTGTAGGTGAAGCTTCTTGTATCGGGACATAGCACTGAGGAGCGTGTTGGTGGTTGCAAAGCTCAAAGGTCATCTTCCAAGCAATTGCACCAACACAAGTGTGGCCACTAGAGCCACTTTGGTAACATACTAAACGATTCTCTTTAAATAGTTTATATTTGTAGAATCTAGCATGTTTTCTTTGACAACTTGCTACTAGCTCTCATTGATATATTTTAGTTGCCTCTTATATAAATCAATGTGAGATATAATAGTAGCATGCTTAGTTAATTTTCTTATTAATTCTTTTATCTAGCATGACTAGTTACTCGGCTTAAATGATTAGTTCACACTATGTAGTTTATCACTCATTCTCTATTAGTGTGACACATTTATATATGCATGCTCGTTATTCTTAATCTTTATTTATAGAGCATGCATATCACTCTAGTCCATAGGAGCTTGATTTTGATTTGAGTTAATATGATTTTAACTCTCCGTCTTTAAAGTTTTTCAAATAGTTACTGCTTACCGATTTCTCTTTAAAATATGTCTTATTTACTTTAAATCGGTATTTGCGAATATATGTGTTTAGCACAAGCCTCATATCACTTGACAAGTATATACTTATACTTCCATTTCTACCTTGTGCTCACATAATATATTCATTATTGATTCTCACATTTTATTTTGATTATCTTCTTGAGAATCAATTATGTCTTTGCCTAATAAAGCTTATTTATATGTGTTTTGAATCTGTGATAGTTTTTCAAACATTCATTAAGGATACAGGACTATATTCATTAAAATTTCCATCTCCTTGTAGATCATGTATTTCTTATGTTGATATATTTTTGTATAAATATCTTTATGTGGGCATATGAGTTAAGCTAAAGTTTTATATTGACTTGAAGAGTATTTAATTATACTTGTTATCTTCAAACTTGTGCTTATCTCATACTTTAGCTATTGATTCATTTGACCAAATTTATGCTTCTTGAATCAATTAGCTTCTTCCTTAAAGTCTTCTTTTGATGATATCTTCTTGACTTTTTGGTTGGCATTATGGATACATGTTCTTAATTAATTTTTGATCTCTTCATGAATGCCTATTCGTGATATATATTTTTTCATATATAAATGATTCCTAACTTTTGATATTTATTTGTTTTATACCTTTAAGTTGGGATGTTGAGAGAAAATGTTTATTAGTGTCTTGTTCATGACTATTTATGGAAGTTCTTTTAAGGATCACATGGTTTTGCGTTTTACCTTCCTTGTTAAATTCACCTCCTTAATTAGTGCACTTTTTCCAGTTATATCTTTATATTTTACTATGGTGCACTATGAAAGCTCTTTGAAAAATGTACTTCTTGATATCTTTAGCCTTTAGCTTTCTTGATCTTAATGATCTTTCTTTGCTCATTCCTTGGGTTTATACTTCTTTTTGAATTATTGTTGCCCAATAGTTTTTGTAGCACATGAGAATACATGTAATTGTTACATCATATTTCTTATGACTTTAGCTACTATGGTTTGAGCTTTTGTGTTGAGATTTTCCCATTTCTAGCGAATACACTTATTTTATAATGGCTATAGTATTTTGCATTCTCTAGATCGATCTATCATTTCATTATCTTGGGTAAATCTCAATACTTGACAAAGAGATTTATTTTATTATATTTTCATGAGTATCTCTTTTGTTCTATACTTGATAAGAGATTAATTCATTTATTTGTCATCTTATGCTCTTATCCTTGCTTAGTAAAGAGTCTATAAATCATTTTGTTCATTCAAAATGTATTGCCCTCTTTGTGAACTCTATGCTTGAGCAAGTATCTTTAGTGTTAGTGACTTAAGATTAAATGAGCACATTTATCTTGTTAATGACCTACCTCATTAATCTTAATTAGTTATATAGCCTGCTTAGTTATGATATATTGTTAAGCTATATAATTTGGTTCACTTTCACTCATCTAGCTATTATTTTTCTTTTCAATCTATATATCATATGCTAGTTTACATAAACAAGATTTTTGATTCTTCTAAGAGTAATTTGTATCCTATTTTAGATGCATATGTTCGTTCTCTAAAACTAGTTTTACAAATTCTTGATTATATCTTGTTTCTCTTGGAGGTTTGTGATTCCTTTCTTTAAGTCACCTTTCATATTAGTCATTAGCAAGTATCTCTTAAATTTCTCTCACTTTTGAGTCATGATTTCATCATATTATCATTTACATCTCTTCTTGATTATTTTTGCAATCATTTAAAGGAGAATGACTCTTTTCTATACTTTTCATTGATTTATGAGATCTTATCATAAATATGGGTTTGGGATTTTCTTTATGAGATTTGTTGGATCATGTTTAACTTGTTTATTTTTATTGATAAAAGATCCTAATGGTTGAGTAGTCATATATTATCTTATTATATGATTATCAAACTAATTTATTACTCTACTTTGACTACTCATGGATTGCCACATATGGGCCTTTGCTATTTGAACTTTATGGTTTATTATTTACCATTAGCAAGGTTTGAATTTTATCCGATGATGGGTACATATATGGTGAAACATACCTAGTCCATGTAAAGTAATAAATTGGTTGATTCTTTCTTAATTAGATAATCATGGACATGATGTTTTGAGTTTTATTTTTATTATATTTTTAGCTATATTCTATCTATCATCATGATTGTTCTTTATTGACTTTATTCTTTTTTATGATGACATTTTCTCAAAGGATAACATACATTGATCTATCATATTTAAATATGAGATCCTCCTATAGATTAATGTATGCCATCTTTTGATTATACGTGTTTAATTGGAATATTCTTCTAATTTTTCATCTTTAGCGACCCAATTGGATATCTCTTCTTGAATAAAGATGACATTATTCATTTTATGACGATTTTATAGCCTTATATGCATTGAGCAAGGGGGAGAAATCCATAGTTGATTTACCCCTAGTTTTTGATGCTATAAGTGCTTTGAAACTAGTTACGCATATTTTGAGGGGGAGCAAATAAATTATTTTAATTCATCTATACCCTCTAATATGTCGTATACATAGTTTATCATGGACCCATATTTTCTTCATTTTCATATATTATTGATTGAGGTCATGATATTTTTATTTTAAAGGGTTTTTGAGAGTGTATGCAAGTGTCTTTATTACTTATCTCTCTCTTTTATATGGATTAAATTAGTCATCTTGTTAATATTAACTTTCATATCTTATCTTGATGACTATTGTGCTTTCATTGTTTTGGCTTTCCTTGTATGCTTAATTAATTTGGCTTTTCTTATTGAGGACTTACCCAAAATTTATGTTTATCTATATTGGCAATATCTTGAGGAGGAGCATTCAAGTCGACTGAATTTCTCCTTCTCAAGTATTTTTTTTTCTCCTTTACCTTCATGTTTATCAAAAAGGGTATTCATATAGCATGATAAGGTAATTGAGTTCAAATGCATGAACTTGGGTAAGCATACAGATTTTGCAAATAATGAGATTATTCTATATCAATTGCTCTATTGTACATTGATCATTCATTTCTTTTGTTCTACAATTGGTTTACATATTTATTTGTGGACAATTTTGACTTTCAGATGGCTTTTTTTATCAATGTTTCACGTTTATATTTTAATTGGTATTAAGTTTATATCTTCCAACTATCTCACTTGGTATTTTTATATCAATTACTTTGCAATTATCTAATCCTCATGGCGTTTGATTGAAATCCTTTATTTCATAATTCTCTTCCAAAACTAGAGTAATATTTCATATCATATTATGTTTTGGAGTTTTTCTTGGATTTCAAGTTGGTAAAACTATTTTATTTGACTGTTTTACAATTTTATTTGTTTTACCAACTATATTGTGTTTTGACATGCCTCTTTTCAAAATTTGATGTTCTACATTGGCAATGTAGCTTTATAAACTTGTCATTACACCCTTCTCCCATTGTTTTTTCATTAGTATATCTTGATCATGATTGTCTATAAGTTCCCCATGCTCTGATTTCTATGCTTGAGATTGATTTCATTTTATCTCTTAGTACGGAGGAGCCTATTTTTGATCATGTCAAAGGGGGAGAAGTAAGTTTAAGTATGCTTTTATAAGTAATCTAAGTAGTATGCGTTTAGTGATATTGCTTATATCTTTTGTATATTAGTGATACATGCATCTATTGTGTTCATACTAAACTTAACCGATTTGCCATAATCAAAAAGGGGGAGATTGTTGGCCCAATGATTGTATCATGTTTTTGAATATGGTTAATCTATTAAGTTTAGCATTTCATTATCACTTTTCTTCATACTATCACTATAGCATTTCTACTTATACTTATACCTTTGGTGATATGTGCTTATTGTGTTACATATTAGTGATATGAGTTTTTATTATATATATGTTAAATTTAATTGAGCTACCAAAATCAGAACTATGTTTTGATTATGGCTATTCAATTAAGTTCAACATTATGATATCACTAATATTTATGCTATCACTATAGCATTGATACTTAAACTTCGCATAGTCCTAATGTGCTTTTATCTTATCATTCTTGCTACATGTATATTGCTTTGTTCGTCTAACATGTATTTACAGAAGAGCAATTAACAAGATCAATGTGGACATATTCAATGCAATGAAGAAATCATGGTGGGCCAAAGACGACGGATCCCACAAGATTTCTCTGAACCACCCGACGACATCTCCGGAGCCACGCACTCGGGGGTTCCGCTGCCCGGTCAGCGGACGGGGGTCGAGGGGGCAGCGGCCCTCGTCGGGGGTTCGGGGGCGAAGCCCCCGAAAGGTATTCAGTTTTCACAAACTGGATATCTTTGGACAGCCGCCGCCAAGGAAAAAAGCCAGCACCTATCAAAGGAAGAAGCCAAGCCATGCCATAATTATTTCAAGACTCTGAAGAAGCCTGCACCTGCCTAAGTATATTTGGAGTCTGTAATAAGTCTTAGGAATATATGTAAACACAAGAAATGGATGGCAAAATCGAAAGCTAGGGTAGAAACTAACCCGGGATCATTTTCGGATGTAAACCGGCATACCGACGGTATACCGGTCTATACCGACGGTATACCGATTTTGTTCACAGAAAGTTTCTGTCCAAAAAATCGGCATACCGACGGTATACCGGATTATACCGACGGTATGCCGATTCCGTAACGTTGAAAGTCCAACGGTCGGATTTCCAGTATTAAATGATCCCAACGGCTATATTTCGAGCCGTTGCAATCCCAGACCGATATACCGACGGTATGCCGACTCATACCGGCGGTATGCCGGTCGCTGACTGAAAAGTTGTCTTTGGCTCTTTTCAGTGCTTTGGTTATAAATAGCCTTAAACCCCTTCATTCAAGGTTGATGCTTTAAGCCTAAAAATTTTTAAACCACCAAAGCCTATCCACAAACAACTCTACAAAGCTTTCATTTGCCATCCACAAATTTTGTTAGAGTTATTGAGTTGAAAAGTGAGATCTTCATCTTATTGTATAAGGAGATCAAAACCTATTGTGAAAGGTTGAAATTGGAGAATTTTCGTATCCAAACTCTCGGTTGAAGTTGGAGAGTCTTCGTATCCAAACTCTCGGTTGAAGTTGGGGAGTCTTCGTATCCAAAATCTCGGTTGAAGTCGAAGAGGCCTTCGGATTAAAGCTCTCGTGTAAGAAGTTGGCGAGTTCTTCGGATCCAAACTCGTGTGTAACTATTTACTCAAATAGTGGATTAAAGCCGGAGAGAGTTCCGGGACTGGAGTGCCTCTTGGGAGGATACCAGGATATATCGTGTGTCGGTATTGTTATTGCTTCTTCTCTTGCACTTATACTTTTAAATTGCCCATTAGCTTGTGCTAAGTGCTTGATTAGCTAGCTTGACCCTATTCACCCCCCCTCTAGGGTTCCTACAGGGGGGTCGCCGGAGGGCGGGTCAACGGAGGGGGGTTCGCCGGAGGGGGGGTCGACGGAGGGGGGATCGCCGGAGGGGGGGGACGCCGGAGGGGTCGGGTGATCGGGGAAGAGAGGGGGGAAGAGAGGGGAGAAAATTTTCAGAATGAAAATAAAACCCTCTCTTTCGATTTTTACTGAAACGTAGCGACGGATACTGTCGTCGCTAGTCCGTCGTTAGATGAGATCCGTCGCTACCATGTCGCTAGTTAGTCGCTAACATTATGATATATTTTAATAATCTTTGCCGTCGCGTATCAGTTGCCGTTCAGTCGCTAATAGGCGACTAATTTGTCCGTCGCTAATAATTCAGTCGCTATTGCCTGTATTTGGTAGTGCGAAGTTATGACCAAAAGACCTTATCTTGACCATGATTATATGGTATGTCTCATCTCGAGTCGGTATCGGCACCCCTTGTCCTTGTTTGGTAGAAAGGTGTCGTATGGACTCGATGATGCTTCGTCACCCTATAACTTATGTGCCAAGTCCTAATTATATTTATGCTTGGGTCTTATAATATTCTTTTGTGCTCCCTTGTGGTACTTGCTTTTCGGGGTTGACCCCGCTGGTTATTTTGGCCAGATCTCGTAGCAAAGCCTAAGGATCCAGCTTTCCTCCCTGACATCAATGGTGCATACTAGGAGCATGGCCGACTGAGGACTCGAGTGGGTTTCTTCTCCACCATTTTAACTTTATAATTTTGTTCTGGCGTTTAGCCACCGCCATCTGTTAGCTGGATACTCTAGACATTTTGCCTCCTAGCATAATGGTAGTTAACGAGACTGCAACTGAATATGATTATGTACCTGTGATTCTCTGGACTAGCTACCTTATAAAGCTAGATCCTCGTGATCATTTTGACGAAGCGTCGGGGATGCCTTACTGCTTTATCTTATATGCTCATTCATTGATGCTTCTTATTTTGATTGATTCAGACATAGATGCTCTGTGAGACCATAGGAGACTTGATTGTAGCATGCACCCCATAATCTCTTGACAACAACGATCGTCGTGTGACGTCTTCGTATCTCACACGGGGTAGCTGGCCTAGTCACTATCGGTATTTCGATACTGGAGCGTGACACTCCCGCCCGGCCACCAACCCCTCTCCCGCATGTCCTTCCCTCCCGCCCCGCACCCCCTCCCCTCTCCTCTTGAGCGGCCGCGCCCAGAAGGGCTGGGCCGGAGGGGAGGGGGCGGGTGGCCTGAGTGGGGGGGAGCTGTGCGGGGGCGGGGGGGGGGGGGGGGGGGGGGGGGCGCTGTGCGGGAAGGGGGGGGAGGGGCGGGTGGCCTGGGTGGGGGGATGAGGGCGTTGGGGAGTGGGAGGGGGTTTGGGATAGTTTTTAGTTTTGAGCAGGGACATTATTGTCCCAAAAAAGTTTAGGGTATCAAGTTGAAGAACGAAAATATTTGAGAGTATAAAAAAAAAAGGTCTCGTTTTTGACTAAATTAAGAAAAACGATAAATAATAACTTACCATATCTTTGTCTACCAAATATGTTTGCCTAAGAATTTAAATAGATAGAAATAAAAGATTCCATAAAAGAAAATTTTCTTTCTTCATTTCTTTGACCAATAAAAATATACTAACTTGCAAGAGAAAATTCAAATAGATGGAATAAAAGATCCCATGAAAGGTTTGATAAATAATACCTTACCAAATCTTTACCTAGTAACTTCAAATTTGTTTGCCTAGAAATTTAAATATGAATAATGCTATTTGTCCCTCCAAATTAAAATTAACATTAAAATTAGAATTAAAATTAAAACTAAACTTAACATTAGATTATATTAATATTAACATTAAAATTAATATTAACAGTAATAATATTATCAACATTAAAATTAAAATTAATATTAAAAATAAAATTAATATTAAAATTAATATTAATATTCACAATAATATTAGTAAACATTAATATTAACAATAATATTAACATTAATATTAACATTAACGTTAATATTAACATTAACATTGCCATTAACAAAATTGGGCAACATGTGGCATGTCAACTGTCATGTTAGATGTCACATAATATTATTTAAATTTCTAATCAAATATATTTGGTATGTTGATAGGTAAAGATATAGTAAGTTATTATATATCAAATCGTTTATGTGATCTTTTATTTATATCTATTTAAAAAAAATTTCTTACAAATCATTTTTATTGTTCACATGGAAGCCACGTTGGATGGCTAATATATATATATATATATATATATATATATATATATATATATATATATATATATATATATATATATATTGTGACTCGGCAATTCAATGTATAGAGTTATCAGTTACGTGTGAAGAATTATTCCAACATTCATAACTAGAAAATATTGACGATGCCTAGTGACTTGGATGCATTATCACTTCAAATGGGCTATATATTCCTAACAGCTAGCGGAATAGCTTCCAAACGACTAACCTCCTCCTTACAAGCACCTCAAAAGAAAATGGGTTACAGTATTTTCAAGTCAGCTCAATCCCTCTTGAGGAGAGAGGCACTTAAATTTCCCATCAAGGAAAAACAAAGTAAAAGCAGTTGATCAAGCTACAGGTGAAATACAACTGACAAGTGATGATAAAATATGAATTGTGACTATCATCGATGCATACACTTGCGATCTTTAAATTCAGTGAAAATTTGCGGCAGCTCCGGAAGGATGTATTATACTTGTTATGTCCTCTTGATCTTTGAGAATGTCCCAATTTCGGAGAAGTAGGTGCTCTGACTGTGGATTTGTCAGTTCTATACCTTGAACGGGAGTAAACGCCAGACTTGATGTCAGCCCTGAGCAGCACCGCTGCTTCCATACTTTTTGGCAGCTGCGGCAGCAAGTTTGCTTCGTGCAGCAACTGAGACACGCAACTTCCTGCTTCCTGCTTGACCGAGCATGCCATATCCTTCGCCGAATCCATCACCGAGAGAGCTCTCTTCAGGCACTCCAAATGGCATTCGGTTGGCCAGCTTCCTCGCACCGGTAATTGCATATCTTTCTTTCCTTTTCCGAAGTCGCCGGCCGCCTCTCTTCTTCTTAGGCTCCGAGTCTGGAACCGGGAGAGGTTTTGGTTGCTTGGCTGGAGGTGGCTCCTGCCACTTGTCAATCTTTTTTCGAATTTCTTCTCGCAAATTCCTACCAGTCTTTCCGGTTGGATCGCCTCTTATCGAATCTACTCTTGCTGCTAAAGTTGACTTCGCAGCTAGTAAACGGCAAGCACGAATCCTTAAAGATGGAGGAGTAGTTTGCAAGATCTCAGCTTGTTCAAGATAACCTGCGGCGGCGGCACGGAACCGAGAGGTCGCAGTTGAAAAACCAATAAGGTTCTTCTTCTTTGCTCCAAGAAGCTGAACATTACAAGCCGGCATCTTTGCTAATGATGATAAACCACCAGCTGTTCCCAATATCAGCTTTGATGCAACTGCACTTCCAACAACAGCAGAAAGATTAGGTGCCATATTCCCCATCCTACTCTCAACCAAGTCGACAACTTTCTTCTTTGCTAAATCGAGCGTAAGTGCTCGATCACACGCGTCGACTGTTCTCTTCAACTTCTCTTCTGGAAGCGGCTTGCCGCTGGTTGTTGAAGCTGTAACAGAGACGACCATGATAATAGCCGACGGTAAAAGCCCTTCCAAATCAACAAGTGTGAGATCCATCTCATTTCCAATCTTTTTAACCACCCGGACATAGTCAATCGGAGGATGAACTAAACACTCCAGTTCAGGGAATTTCAAGCGGTACTTGTCCCGTATGAAGTTATGTATTGTGATTATTTCATCTTCGATGTCAACAGATAATGAGTTGCAATCTACTATTAGCTGATATTCCGGGTCATCCTCTAACACTGTTCCATGACTAGATATATCTGATCCGCATCGGCCTCTCTGGAGTGCATCTTCCACTTCCTGCATGATATCAATATAACGTTGCGTCTTTTGCAGCTTTGAGAAACTGTCAAGGTCATCACTGTTAAGAGCTTCGATGTCTGCAATATCACTATCACCATCCTCTTCATCAAGAAGATGAGCTTCATTGTCGGACAAATCATCAAGTTCAGCCAAGAACGAATCAGCAAGGTTGGCCATTGGTAATCCTTTCCTCAAATATGCTCAAAACAGCAGCAACTCAGCAGCCTCCTCCTCTCCTCCTTCGATCCTCTCTCTCTCTCTCTCTCTCTCTCTCTCTCTCTCAAAGTAAGAAGAAGTAGGAAAACCAAAAAAGTTGAGATAGATTGGGGTATCTTTCCGCCTCTCCGCTCCCAGATCTTTTATATATATATATATATATATATATATATATATATATATATATATATATATATATATATATACAAAAGAAGGAAAGTATCCAAAAATAGGTCCATGACTTTTTTTGACCATATATATGATAATCCTATATAAGATTGGATTTGACCATATATGTGGTAATCCTACATATATGGTAATCCTATATAAGATTGAATTTGACTATATGTGTAATTCTACATATATGGTACTCCTATATAATATTGGATTTGACCATATATGTGATAATCCTACATAGGATTGAATTTTAAGCCTACATAGGATAGGATTTCTGTCAACATCCTCGGCTTTGGTGCCAAATTCCTAAGCATGGCAGCAAGGAAGCACGACACGCCAAAAATATGGTCCGTGCTGCTGCGTTGACACGAATTGGGCATAACCGAGATACTCCAAAATGCACTAGGGTACGCCAAAATAGGTTATGTGTCCTTGTGTCTATGTCTTTACCGTGTCGTGTCCGTGCAACATAGCATTATAACATTTTCTCTGACTAGGAGCCGTTGTCAACGAGGTATTATAACATTTTCTCAAAGTTTTAAATATTTGTACTTGGTTTGTGAGTATTGAAATTTATTTCTCTGACTAGGAGCATATGTAGAATTTGGATAGACTAATTAGCTGCAATTTGTGGTAACGTGGAAAAACGTGGGATGTAACATGCTATGGCATGGGGAAAAATCATTAGAAAAAAGAGAGGATATTTAGGTACCGTTTGGGAAGGGAGGAAAATGGGAGGAAGGAAAATGTTGAGGAAAAAGTGAGAGAAAAATTAAAAGTGATGGTGTTTGGAAAAGAGGAGAAAAAATGGGAGAGAAAAATTTGAGAGAAAAAAGTAGGTGGGTCCTTCAAAAAGTGGAAGAAAAATAGAGAGAGATGAGAAGAATTTGAGTAAATTTACCCCAATATCCCTCAAAAAGGTAATAATAAATTATCATTTGAGAATACCAAGGACTAAATAGTAATTATATCTCTATCATAAATAAATAAAAAATTATTTTTAAACTTTTCCTTCCCCTACTTTTTGTCCGTCCAAACAAAGGAAAGGAAAATTAATTTTACTCTCATTTTACTCTCCTCCATTTTTCTTCCCCTCAAATTTTTCTCTCCCTCCACCCTAGGTTCCCAAACGCAGTGTTAGTATTAGGGTCTCACATAACAACGGATATTAGAATTTGAGTCTCAAAATTGTCGAACCTTAGAATTTGGGTCTCGAAATTACTGTTCACATAGTATAATGAATAGTTATTTCGAGACCCGAACCCTAACATGAAAATTTCGAAAACCAAACCCTAGTATTCACTATTATGTGAGATCCTAATTCTAAATAACCCAAAAAAACGTTTTCCATGACTTTCTATCTAAGGCTCTACCATATCTTAAAAATATTAAAAGTAAAGAGGCTCTATGAGATGATCTATATATAGAGTCCTTGATAAAAAATTTTGCGGCATATATATGAAAGTAGGCCACACATAAATATTTACTTACCATGTTATAATATAAAATCTTATATATTTTTTTGTTTAATGATGAGTAAGATTGGAAGACATAAAAAGACCAACTATTGGAGACATAATTTTTGGATTTCTGTATAAAACAAACGTCAGGCAGACTTAAAAGGACTTCTTAAAAGGACTTCACATATAAGATAGAAACCTGAAAATAAAAATAACCATTGGAGAAGACCATGGACCATCATCCAATGGAGATTTCTAAAATTGAGTTTCTATCCTACTTGTCATTGTATTTTAAGAAAATTTCTATTATAATTGGTAGATTTTCTATAAAGAAATTGTACACACACAAAATACTCTCGAGTCTCCAATGGTTCTCTACTTCTATCCTACATGACAACAAATAAAAGAATCAATTTAATGACACAAGGGCCAATATTAATTGGTATGAGAGATGACAAATTTCTATTAGGATTTATACATGTAAAACTCTCTATCCTACATTACCGCCACATATGATACAAATCGTTATAGAAATCTCCGTTGGGAGTTTTTTTTCTTTCTAAAATGGATTTTTCTTAGGCTTCATTTTTCTTTTTCAATTTTCGGTTATTTGTCACAGAATATCTTGCAGTAGAGTGTACATAGAAAAGTGGAGGGGAAAAAATGATTACATGTTCATATGAATTATTTCCAAATTTCATGTTCAAGATCTCATAATAATGATGAAATTAATCAAATTTTATTGTGAGTCTCGACTGTTCAAAAGTCGACCTTGTAGATTTTGCAAGCATTGGTTAACACTATCTCGAACAAGATGTCCTTGTTCTAAAAAAATATTAAAAATAAAGTTTTTTTTTGGGAAAAGTTCAATGTTTCATTATCATGAACATATTTTATATTTAGGGTCTTGTTAAAATCTCGTTTCCCTCGAGAAAATAGTATCCTAGTAATTTAAGCACAAGTGTATTGATCACGTTTAAACGCACTGTCGAACAAATATTATACAAAATAAATATAAACGTCTAGATATGAATTCTTGCATCATTTTTCATATAACTGAATAATCAAACATCATAACTCATTTTAACTCAAGTTCGGCTAAGCATCTTATAAATACTAAATCATTCTAAATATCAAAATGGCTTTTCCGTAATGGTTAATCAGAGGAATGATAAGGACATCTTTATAGTGAACATTTTGTTCTTGCACATGATTTAAATTCAAATACCAAATCCAACAATTCCCAAATCAATCCAAGTATCAAATCCAACAATTCCCATGTCATCATAAATATTTATTAAAATTCACTACGTAATGCAACATTCCATAGTATGTTATGAAAAAAAATTCTAAATCAATTTACTCAAAATTCATTAATTCATCAGTGGAACCAGATATCATGAAAATTGTTATCACTATTAGCATCACCAACACTCAAGTTCATCATGAAAACTCAAACTTCAGACAAAACACTCGACTTCATTACCAGAATATCGCTCAACGGAAATTGCATTGTCGTTTCAGTGAGTAGTTGTTGTCCTAGCTGTAGATCACGCCAATTCAACAATTGTAAAACCACCAATTTCTAACTTCAAATTTCTAAATAGATTTTAAAATTCAGGGCAGAAGAAGAGGGCGTGAAGTAAAAAATATTGAAATAATTAGGAGTTTGCAATTCAGTTATAAGCAGAAGAAAACTGTAAAAAGAATTAAAATCAACAATTTCAAAGAACACTTACCATTGGCCATCAATTCGTCTATGGAATTGGAATTTGGAAGGGAAGAAAATTCACTTCACTAAAATCGAAATGGACAAACTTTCGCGGTTGGAAAAATAATTGTCAATTTTTTTAAAATTTTGTCAACTCTTTTATTATATATTAATACTATTTATTGTATATTATTGACTTTTAAAATTATTTGGAACCTCTTGGATGGATCTGTGTGTCCCGTACCCATGTTCTGTCCGGGCTGCCCTGACAAGTGACTCAGTGAGGATAGAGGAGATAATGTTCTGTTTGTGGTAGGGAATTAAGAACGCACTAAAAAGAATAGAGAAAATACCAAGGGGAGCTCAGGAAAAATTAGTGCAAAATTTTATAGCGGAGAGAGTTATTTTTTTTAGATGTTCGGCGATATGCACGAGATTTTTTGCACATTATATTGCATATCTTTTGGGTCCACTACTTCCAACTTCCACCATTATTATAAACGGAAGAATAATACGTCCCGTGACTCGATCCTCTGATCTTCTGCCACCCATCACAGTCTTATAGCAGAGAGAGTTTTAAAAACGAACTAAAGCCAAGTTTGGTAAGCGAATCCTTTTGTATTCTTGATTAAATACAAAACATAAAACTTATTTCTAGACTTAGTATAACTTATAAAAAGGTATTTTTTATTAATTGTGAATACTCGGTTAAATAATTTGCCACAAAACAAGAAAATCATATCCGTGGGTACGTTTGTCCAATAATTTTTTTTTTTTCCCGTTTATTCATTCTTTTCTTCATACTTTGTTTAACCTTTTTTCTTCTTGGTTTTTTTTTCCGATGTTCATCTTTTTTTTCATATGTTAAGATTTTTTTTTTACTTTTTGTTTTCATTTTTTGTTTCTTTTAAATTATTTTTCATTTAAAAAAAGCTTTTTTTGTTTTTTAATTTGTTTTTACTATACTTTTTTAAAGTTTTTCTCTTTTTCTCTTTTTCTCTTTTTCATTTTCTTTTGTTCTTTTGTTTTGTTTTTTTTTAAATCTTTTTTTTAATTTGTTTTTATGAATTATTTTGGTTTTTCCTTTCATTTTTCAAAATTATTTTTGTTTTGAAAAAAAGAGTTTGTTTGTTGTTTTGTTTTTCCTATACTTCTTTTAATTTTTATTTTCGCTTTTTATTTTTTGTCTGTTCTTTAAGTGGATGAAATTCATTCAGGAGTACACCTTTGCTCTAAAGCATTGTGCAGGTACTGAGAATAAACATGCTGATAAATTGGGTAAAGATTGTATACATGTCAATAAATATTTAAGTCGCTGGATTCGACCGCTTCGTTGGTGAGTATCTTACTTGTCAAGACTTTAGTAAAATTTGTGCTAAATTGTGTGATCTATCAACTTTTATTGATGGGCACTATAGTCGATGATTTCTTGTTTAGGGGTAACAATCTATTTCTTTCTACTTCCCTCGGAGACTTATTGACTTGGAAAATTCATGTTGGTGGCATTGCGAGACACTTCGGACGAAATCAGACCATCCTTATGGTCGAGGACATATTTTATTGGCCAAGTCTTAAACACGATGTCGCTAGAGTAGTAGCACATTGTCGTACTTGTCAAATGACAAAGGATACGAATAACGACACGGACCTTTACACCCCTTTACCCATTCCCTTCACCCCATGACATTAGCATGAACATTATGTTTGGTTTTCTACGTACCTTACGAAAGCACAATTGCAATGTTCTTGTAGTGGACCATTTTTTTCTTCCTAATATGGCACATTTTATCTCCTGTAGGAAACGTGTGATGCTTCACATATAGCGAGCCTATTCTTTAGGGATGTTTGGAGATACACGGGTTGCCTAAGACTATCATTTCTGATAGGGACTTTAGATTCATAAGCTATTTTTGAAAGATATATACTATGGAAAAATCTCAATATGATACTTCAATTCTCGATACTTACTACATGCAGATGGATAATCATACTGAACACTACTAAAATAAGGCAAATTAGCGACGTCATGATACATCGCTAATTATGGAAAATACGTCGCTAATCGTAATTAGCGACGAATTTAGCGACGAAAAATGAAGGTCGCGAAAAAGCTAGTCGCAGATGACAAATTCGTCGCCCTCCGTCGCTGTTTGCGACGTCACTGCCGTGTCGCTGGGTCGTCGCAAAGTTAGCGACGGAGGGCGACGAAAACTGTACGTCGCAAAATTAGCGACGTAGTGCGACTACTTAGCGACGTTTATTTCTATTTATGTGATGACATTGCATGCCTGCTACGTCAGCAGCATAGCGACGTGCAGCGACGTAACGCCGCTAATTAGCGACGTAACGCCGCTAATTAGCGACGTCCCCATTCGTCGCTATACGTCGCAGTTCCGTCGCTATCCGTCGCAGAATTAATAATGAATTTTTTTAAAAAATATAATGTGTATTTTTGTTATGCTGTGTGTCTGTGTTTACAGTGTGTGTGAAGTACAGTGTTCGAACCATCGACAGTTTCGCTTACTGTTCTATGTTTTATCTTGGATAGAAAGAGCAACAGTTCAGGGTGCACTTCTCAGAGCTTCCTCTTCACGTCCTTCACCTTCTCGGGATCCTGTATGATGTCCCGAGAGAGTGAAGGATGTAAAAATGAAGCTCTCAGAAGTACACCCTGAACAGTTGCTCTTTCTGTCCAAGATAAAACATAAAACAGTAATCGAAACTATCGATGGTTCCGAACGCTGCATTTCACATACATTGTAGACACAGACACACATCATCACAAAAATACACATTATATTTTTTTAAAAATTTAGGCAGCACCTCCTTTGTATATCAGATCATCGCTTATAACCCAGCGTAGGTATATTTGTCATCCCCGTCGAAGATATCATCATAATTAACAGTCTCCCATCATAACAGTCTACAACTAATAGATGAATAACAGTCTCCCATCATAACAGTCTACAACTAAATATCATACATGTACTCAATAAAAATACCAACAAATTAAATATCACAAACATACATGTCCAACAAACATACATGTCCAACAGAGTCAAATAATAATAAAAATCAGTGTACAGAACGGTTAATGGGCCCATAGGGCCAATACATACAAAGATGATAAAAAAAAATCTACTGGATCACTGAGGACCCCTGCCGCGCATCTGAGATAGCATGTACTCATACTTCTCCTGTGTGAGCTGCACCGTAGGGGCAGTATGAGGCAGTACAATATCTGCAGTCGGCGCCGTCGATAGAACTGGAGGACGTATCTGCTCCAGCTCTCGCAGTCGCTTACCATGCACAGCAAGGGTACTCACCATCCTCTGAGTACTCTCCTCAATCGAAGTTTTTACCTGAGTGAGTGAGGCAGACATGGTCCTCTGCGATCCCTCCAGCTCGACCTGTCTACGCTCTGTGTGTGATATAGCTAGTATAGGCTTGCCTAGCCTTGTTAGGAATGGTGCTAGCTAGTATAGATTGGAATAGCCTAGTTTAGACTCAACTAGACTTGGTTGACCTAGTTTGACTTCTAGGTTGACCAGAGTTGACCAAGAGTTGACTTTGGCCTAGATTGACCTAGAATCATGTAGAATGCATAGTAGGACTCCATTTTACTATTCTGGACCTGCTGTGACTTGTGCTGTTCTGATTAGGAGCCAGACACCACTCCTTGGACAGTACGTTTCATTCTGGACACTCAGTTACAGGCGAGTACATTCTCTGATCTTTTCATATCCTGTTTAGAATTATTTCCTGCAGTAGATTACTTTACTTGTACTGTCACGTTGGTCACACGGATTGGTACTATATGGATCCCTTCTCGAGATGGTATCCTTAGGGAGCATCGGGTACTACATGTTCTGTGCGTTTCACTTACATGGCGTATCACTATGCTTCATTGGTTCTTTGATCACTTACGACATATACTCTTATGATCGTAGAGTCTTCCTAGAATCCTTATCCCATTTATGGGACTACTATGTATCACCTTCGGGGTCTATCACCTTCGGGGTTTATCACCTTCGGGGTCTATCACCTTCGGGGTCTGTTACATAGCATCATATAACATAACCTGGCTGGATCCTTGTGTATTGATTGGGGGTACGGAGGAGTATAAATGGACATGTGAATAATATCCAAGTAGTGTAGTATCAGAATCTTTTCCATAGTGTAGCATCAGAATCTCCTATGCCATTTGCATGTTCATATTGTACTCTGATTCACTAGTCACTGCTAGTTCCCTATGTATAGTAGATATTTCTATTACAGTTCTCTCTCTGTTTACATACTACACTTCTTTCAGTACTTGTATCTTACTTTACTGCATGTTTATATTTCTAACCTGCTATGAATTGTTGAGATGTACTGTGCTCGCTCCTGTCCTGACTGGACCTGTTGAAGTATTACAGAGGACGAGGAGGAGGCTTGCCTGGACACTTTCTACGGGGCAGCTTTAGATGACACCTTTGAGCTGGACTCCCCGGAGGATCCAGTAGTAGCTGAGGATATTCCCCCGACTGCCTAGACTAGACTAGTTAGGCTTATCTTACTTTTGCAGTCTTGAGACATGTTCTAGTTAGACTCTATTTTGGAGATCAGTTTTGTATATATTCTTTTATCTGTGACCTTGTATTGCTGGAATTATCTTAGACTGCTTTATCTATTTTATTTCCTTGAGTTCTGTTCATATCGTGCTATCTCTTCCTTAGTTGTGATTGAGTTTATTATTGCTATGTCATCCCCATTCGGGGAGTATAAACTGTTTAGATATATACTGCTAGATGTTGTGACCTAGGACAGCGTTCTACCGTCGACACTGCGGCGTAGGCTGGACGTACCCACGTCTCGTGCCCTAACTCTAGGGTGCGGGTCGTGACACGTTTTTAGTAGTGGCCCATGCAGGTCGAGTTTGTGTAGTGGTATTCGAACTAGAGTACCACTACAGCCTGCAGTAGGATTAGGATATATTTTGAAGGTACTCAATCACAGTTAGGACCCTTGATAGATTCCTGGGAGGACCCTTGAGAATCTTATTTTAACTTCGATTTGAAAACTTTTTTTCCTTGATTTGATTTATCTTTACTTTCTGTTGTTAAATTTGATTTTGATGGATTATGGTTGAATTTGAGTTTGTATTCATTGATTTTGATGGATGATTGTCGAATTTTGAATCTTGATGATAGCTGTTGCATCCGAGTTTGTATTTTGATAGATTTTTGTTCGTTTTTGAATTTTGATGTTCGTTGATAAATTTGATTTGATTTTTGGGTATTCATTGTTGATTTAATTTAATTTTTGGCAAGATGAAATTATATGGGCTAGGTCATCTATGTTATGGAATCTAGTCCTCTATAGTCACATTAGCCAGTATGGTGAGGACATATAGTCTGACTTTGGATATATTTCTCGGGTGTGGGAATTTAAGATTTTCGCAGCCAAGCTAGCGGCATCGCAAAAATGTTAAATACCATGATTCTAGGGGTATGTGCATAAGTCGAGGACTCTGTGATTATCGTAGCCTTGCTTACTGGTATGACGAGGATTTAGAGTACCATGATTTTGGATAGACGCATATGATTATCAGATTGTACTTTAAATGTTTTCGAACATGTTTTCTCTACTTTTGTTGCAGTCCTGCAAATTTTTTTTAATTATTATTTGATCTGTTTTGTTTTGCTTCTCATTTTAACTTAGGAGTAGGTTAGCTGTTTTTATAAACCTTGTGTAACTTCTTGCTATGAGTTTCTTCTTAATACAATGAATCGATAATTTTGCTAGACTTTATCTTGGATTTGATAATTTAGCTCTGGGTTTCAAAATGGTTCTTCTTTAAACAGATAAGCAAAACAGGTTTTTATCGTTATTTCTTTCTTGCTATTATTCTTGTATTAGATAATAATAAAACTGTCTTGATTACGTCAATCACCTGCTTTGCAATCTTGGTAGGAATCTAAATGTTGGTCTTAACGTAGAATTAAAATTTATTTTGGGACATGAGAATATGTATATGAATATATATAGCAGACACTTTCCTGACACTTATGCATGCTACACTTGATTTCCACCTATCTGAATACATATTAATATGTCGTTAATGTTTAAATTCTCAAAACCCCAATATTTCTGGTTCTCTGCTTTTTCTAGCTTAACTCGTGGTTTAAATATAAATTTCATGTTATTAGTTATGTTTACATCACTGCAACATGTTAATATTACACTTGTTTAAATGTTAGCTTATTTTCAGATTTTGTATGTAAATGCTGAACTAAAACTGGGTTTAACCTTTCAATACTAAGCTATAACCCTGTACAAGGACACACACACACCCTAACTTAGTATACGCTGTCATGTAACCTAACCTTTCCTCTCTATGTTATGATCACATACCTGTATAGATATATATATATATAGAGCTTAGGCATACATGTTATAATATATGTATATACATAACTAAATCTCTACCTCTTATAGATGTTTATGGTTAGCCATGCATGTTATGATTAAATAGGTTGTGTATTGTAGGTTGTTAACCCATATGCCATGAGTAGTGTAACAGGATAGCTCATATACAATTTCATGTATATTTCACATACACCCATACACACACAAACCACATAACATTACATAATGCTAGTTTTTCCTCTCTAACGCTCTCTCTATATATATATATTGTGATTTGGATTTCAATGCAAGTGATTTTCAATTCCTTAATTTTTAAATTTGATTTTCTGTACCCTTTTTCAGATAATTGGTAGTTGCCTTTATTTTGTTTTGATAAATACCAGTTTTCATATGGGATGGTAGACTGCCTTACAGCTTTGATGAATTGTTATTTCTGTAACTTTTCTAGTTTAGCACTCTAGATTTCTTGTGTGTTTTGATACCCTATGACCGTTTTGGTTTAGCATGACTAGTATACCTAGATGAGACTTTCACTACCACCGTATGCCACGACCCTGTACGTTGTCCTTTTTTTTGATGGTATGATTTGTTTGAGTTCTGGGACTTGATTGTGGGGGTTTGACCTAGAAGGAGTATGAACATTTTAATTTCGAGGATAAAATTTTTCTAAGGTGGGTAGACTTGTTACACCCAGTTTTCTAAAATGAGAGTAATTTTGAAATTTTGTAATTTTAATCATTTATTGATTTGACATTTAAATCATGATATAATTTTTGGTAATTTTTAAATCATTTTAAAACTATTTAAAATCATGACTTGTAATTTTGATGTTTTGCTAGTGAAATCCTAGAGACTGTTGACCTAGAGCCTAACCATGTGATTAGGATGTTTTAATGTCATTTCTGGCCTAAGGATATTTTGCATTTGACCTCTTTGAATTATTTTGATATTTATTGCGTTGGTGATTGTTAATTTTGATCTTTGATAGGTGTGATTTTGTGATGGTTTTGTGTCCGTATCGGACACGTATCAGTTTTTATTTACAAATGTTTGATGTGCCTCAAGGAGATTTTTTTATTGCTGATTTTTTTTGAAAAGTATTTGAATGAGATTGTTTTCTGCATGTGTTTCCTGTGATTGCTTTGTTTTAATTTCGAGAACGAAATTTTTTAAGGTGGATAGATTTGTCACCCCCAGTTTTCAAAAACAGGGGTATTTTGTTATTTTACATTTTTGAATATTTTTAAAATTTATTTTATTATTTATGATATTGTTTTGGGGTTATTTGAGTCGGGTTCGAATTTCAACTCAATCCGACTTGAAACGGGAACCCGGGGCGGTAGTTTGACTCTAGTGGGACCCACATACTAGTTAGACATGGCCCACATGATATTAATTTTAGTTAGTAGTTAGACTAATTATTTATGGATAGGTTTAGTTAATTAGAGACTTAAAACTAGACTAAATTGACCTCAACCTTTAACCCATTCCTAATTTAAATCAAATAGATTAGTGGAGGGCATTTTAGACATTCAAAATAGGGACACCTCATACTTTTTGGGCAGCCACCTATGGGGGGATAAGGAATGAGTCACTCCTTCATTCATTTGTTTTTATCCATTCTCTCTCTTGTTCTTCCCCAAATTAATTTAGAGATGAACCTCCATTGATTTTATCTCCAAATCAACCCCTTCTTCCACCAAATCTTCTTCATTTCTCTTCTACTCCATGGTTAGAGGGTGCTAGCCAAGTTTGGGAGGATTCGGAGCTCGTTCGTGTCCTTTTGGAATCTCTACGTGTCGGTGTCGTGTCGGAAGGCTTTTCATTTGAACCTCTCTCCCGGAAGGTATAATCTCTCCTCTAAACCACCCCTACATGCATATAGGAATATTTTAAACCCATAGGAATGATCCCCACGGTTGTATCTCCTTTTGTGTCAATTTTGTGTCAATTTGGAGGTCATAGGAGTGTCCTTTGTGTTGTGGATGTGTTCATGTTACATATATAGATTTATATATATATATATATTGTAATGAGAGTGTATCTATATTTATATATGTAATAAATGGTTCATGATGATTATATAATCAAGTTTGTGAGTGTGGTTCCTCATATTATTATTGCTATTATTGTTGTGGATAATTAGGATATATATTGTGTATTCTTTTGGCTCAAACTATCTAAATCCGTCATGATTTTTATTCACGTTTTTAATTTCAGCCCTAACTTAGAAATGTCATAACTTCTAGCTCAAAGCTCGGTTTAATCTCCCATTTTTTTTTAAAAGAAGCGTATTGAAGTTAGCTTTCCAAAAACATGTATTAATAGGCCTAATTCTTTATGTAACTTTCTGGAGAATTATTTGAGTGTCAGCTGTACGAAAGACAAACGCGCTCTCGGTGTTTTTGCGATTCCGGGAGTTTCCGGAAACGAAAATGCGATCCGTTTGAAGTTTCGGAAAGCTAACACATAGATCTATAACATACTTTAATCCTAGAATTTAATTCATGCTGAGTTGGTACAGTATTGATTATTAGTAGGAGTTACTATTCGACATATGCATTTTGTGCACCCTTGTGTGTAATATATTGTTCTATTTGATTTTAACCCATGTTAATGTATATACATTATGTAACTAAATAGAGAATGCAAGCATGAGTAAGTGGTTAAATAAATGATGTATGAGGTGTAAGTATCCTATCTAATGTAAGCATGTATAAGTATGGCTTGTAATGAATATGTAGGTTCCATAGTATGTAATGTATGGTGCATATAGTAGTGCAAGAGAATAAATGAATGATGAATGAATGCAAGCATGAATGTAATGTAATAATAGATGTAATGTATGCAATATACAAGTTAATGAGATGTAATGTTCTATGTTAACACAAATCCTATATTACCTCATGTACCCCTTACACTATGTTGACGCTATCACACTTGACACTTTGTTCACTTACACTCTGACACTCTTAGATATGTATACACTATGTATGCCCATTTAACCCTCACTTGCCCCTTTGCCATGTTCACATACACACACATAGCCTTTTAAATAAGTATTTATGAATATAGTTAACTTAGCTATGTATGTATATTATATATATGGTAGCATATTGTATTATAATATATAAGTTTATATAGCCATTGAAATGCCATGATTATAGACCTAATGTTGAATACCAATATATGTATGTGTATATATGTGTAGACATGTATAGCTTAAAGTTATAGATTACCTAGTGTATATCTAATGTGAATTCTTGCCTATTTGAGTATTGAATAATTGTATGCTATATAGAGTTGGATGTATGTTGGCTTGTATAGCCTTGTATTGATGTGTGCTTGCTAGGATAGTCTTGGTTAGGCCTAGTAAGACTTGCTGGGTTAGGACATGACCTAGTTTGACCTAGTTTGACTAGTGCAGTTGATCAGAGTTGACCAAGGGTTGACTTTGGCCTAGTTTGACCTAGATTCATGTAGAATGCATTGTAGTGCTTTATATTACCCTTCTGGACATGTTGTGACTTGTGCTGTTCTAAATAGGAGCCAGACACCTCTCTTCGGACAGTACATTTTCTTTGGACATTCAGATAGCAGGCGAATACATTCTCCGACCGTTTCATACTTGTCTGGATTTACATTCTTGCTCTAGATTACTGTACTTGATGCTGACACGTTGTTATCACGGATTGGTACTATACGGATCTTCTTTTGGGATGTTATCCCCTTGTATTCACTAGATACATATTGTGATGTGCGTTTCACTTCCATATTGTATTTACTGAATACCTATATCCTTGTACACTCATTGTGCATATTGTACTCTCATTATCACATGAGTTCCAGGGGTAGACCATTGTACACTATTGTATAACATTGTACAACTATTGTATAACATTGTACATCTATTGTATAATATTGTACATCCATTGTATAACATTGTACACTATTGTATAAGATAACGTAACTGAAGTGGATCCTTGTGTATTGATTGGGAAGGGGGAGTAGAATTGGTTATGTACTTGTAGGTCCTAAAAAATCAAGTTGCATCAATCAACAAAGTGAACGAATCAAGATATACATCATTTTAATGAACTACGCAGACAACAGATTGCGCATCCTTCAGATTGTGCACACTGGTTTGCGCACATTCCCAACTGCGCAGGTTGACGTGGCAGAAGTCATCATTACCTAAATCAAATCAAATCTTCTTGACAGCTGACAGCACGAAGAACGAGGAGACTGTTCGTTTATTGTGCCGCACAACGCTCGAGGACGGCTGACAGTTGGCAGCGCAATCCATGATGGCGCAATCCATTCCTGCGCAGTCTGAGTCTGCGCAGTCCAAAGCTAGCGCAATTCAGATTGCGCATTCTATCAACGTAGCTGATAAATTATACGTGGCATTCATGCCATCAATTGCTCATTACATGGCAACTGTCTATGCACGATCATGCGCATTTCAATCAAATGATGCCATGTGTTCAAGACAGTTGGCCCACGATACAGCAACTGCTTGCACAGTCCATTGCTGCGCAATCCATTTGCTGCACAATCCATCATGCGCAGTCCAGAATAACTGAAAGTTAGTTATTTCCAGAACTCTATAAATAGAGTTTCAAGTCTCCATTCAAGGGGGATCAAGAGATCAGAATCAGAAATCAAGCATTAGAGATCAGAGATCAGAGAGTCCAGGAGTTCTTGCCCAAGTGCTGCTGCATTCTTCCGAGGCTTTTGCCTTCAACTTCCGAGGCTTTTGCCTTCAGTTTTCAGAGTTGTCTTCAACTTCAAAGGCTCCGTCTTCAAAGTTCACATCGTCCAAGGGATAAAGTAATCGTCATCTAGATTGGATTCCTACAGTTGTAATTTTCCCAGAATTCTTGTAATCTTATTACACAGTTTGTATCAATAAAGTTTCTACACTTTTGTTTTTGCAAACAAAATGGCGACTCTGCTGGGGACAACTTTCTCCTTCGACGAGGAAGTAGCAACTCAATGTGACGTAGCGTCTATCGGGAAGACGCAGAAGACACTGGTTGTTAAAGTCAACCAGACAGCCTACGAGGCGATGCTCAACTCCAAAACCACTCCCCGTACTGCAGCCACTTCTGCCAAGAGCAAAGTGCGCTCAGTATGGGTCTCCAAGACTGCTGCACAATCTGGCAGTTTTGCCACCAAGGATGCTGCACATTCTGTTGCACAATCTGCTAGCCAGACTGGTGCGCAATCTGCTGTGCCAACTGTTGCACAGTCTGTCTCAACCACTGCTGCACAATCTGTTTCAGCCACTGCTGCACAATCTGTTGCAACTGTTGCACAGGCCACTTCATATGCTGCCTTGTCAAAATACAAGACTCCTATGACCCTGGCACAGTTGGCAGTAGCTTTTCCTGCGCAAACCAACATTCCAGCAACCAAAGTGCATCCCAAGCACTCTAAAGTAATAACTCCTGATGCACAAACCACAGCTTCTGTGGTCAAGACCAGTGCACCATCTGCCAGAGTCTCTCATGCGCAAGTGGCCAGTGTGCCATCCATCCATGCGCAAACTAAGCCTGCGCAATCCAAGAGTAACAGCCCTTTGGCTAAACTCTCCTCCTCTCATAATAAAGGGAAAACTTCTGTTTCTCATCTTAAGCACTCTGCTGTTCCAGCACAATTTACTGGGGGTAGTCCTTTGGCTATTCCCCCTCTTCCTCAGATCAAAGGAAAAGGCCCGTTGGTCTTTTCTCAAACTTCCTTGTCTCACGACTTGGAAGATAACAGAGGGAAACGCTCTTTAGCTATCCCTGCTTCACAGAATAAAGGAAAAGGCCCTTTGGTCTTTTCTCAGTCTTCTTCGGTCTTTACCGAAGAAGATCAAATTGAACGTGCTTCGGCACCTGTCAGTACAAGAACTCCTCCAAACAAGGATTCTTCTTTCCTTCATGACAAGGGAACTTCTATTGATCAAAGAGGTATTCTGCCTACCCCGGTAGCAGAATTCCAAGACCTTCCAACATTCAAGATATCCCGTTCCAAACAGAAAAAACTGTTGGTGTCTCAAACAGAAATCCCTGGGGGTGAATTTGCAGACCTAAGAACATATCTTAACAGACCAACTTCGGCAAAACGTAAACAACCAATGCCGAAGGTCAAGCCTCAAAGACAAACTTCCAGGAGCAAAGATCCTGCCACCTATGCCAATGAGGTAAGCACTTCCTTGTACACACAGGGGACGAAACATTTGAAGAATCGGAACCATGTTCCGAATGTTGTTAAAGAACACATTCCTCGAACCTTTCCTCGTCCTGGCATGGTTTCTGACCTCCGAGAACATCTCAAGAAAAAACGGGATAATGCCTCAACTCCTTCAGTTCAATCATCTGATCATCATTGCAATCATAAAGTCATCATTCAATGTTGTTATCAAACAACAAAGCGATCTGTTTTCGATCGTTTGACTTTTGCAAATTCCAAATCGATGTCAGAGGATGAAGACGAAGTCCTGTACGCTTCTGTTAACATGGCTTCCCGAGACACTGGGGGTAAAAGGTGCTCTAAGCACGGCAAACCTCGCAAGCCAAGCCAACGGTATCTAGATCTACTCCAAGAATCCTCTGAAGGAGTATTTCAACATACCCATTCCCGAAGTCGAGATACAATTGGTCAAAGGAATCTTCCTCAAGATCCTTCGGGTTATCTTCCCACTTCTCAGTCAGGGGACGACTCTTTCTCTGACTATGATGCATACAGCAAAAGCTCTGAACAGACAGTGTCCTCCACTGTACCAAGAGAAGTGACAGCTTATGTTGTCAATGAAGATCCAGATGCTTCAACTTCTGCAAATCAAGAACAGCATATAGCTGTATTAGAGGACAAGCTGAAGACCATGGCTGAAATGGTCGCCAGTATGCATTCCATCATTGTGGCACAACATGCCACACCACCGACTGTACCTGCTATGAGTTCCGAAATCATAGCTTCATCAGTGCCTGTCAATGCTGGGCTGGGGGTAGTATCTCCTCAAATGCCTCCTGTACAAGTACAAGTTCAAACTACACCCAGTCAGTCAGAGGCTGGGGGTAGTGCTTATAATGCTGTTCCCCCTCCTACCACTCTGACTCAGCCGGCTCCTTCTTCATCATCTGAAGACGCCAATGAAGCTGTCAAACTCTTACGAACTCAGTTTGAAGCTTTCAAAGAGAAGGACAACTTGCAAAGGTTGGGAATCAAACAGCCATACCCAGTTGAATGGAAGGAAGTCCCATTTCCTCCCAAATATAAAATTCCAACAATCTCTCTCTTCGATGGCAGTACCTCACCAAGCCAATTCATCAATCACTTTGAGGTAATGACTGTTCAACTCCAACCAAATGACGCTCTTCTTACCAGAGTGTTCGTCTGTTGTTTAGCCGGCGTAGCATACGACTGGTACAGAAGTTTGCCCGATGGTTGTATTACTTCTTTCTCAGGGCTCAAGCAAATCTTTCTGGAACGATTCTATGAGGGATTCAACGACATGACTATGTCTGCCCTCAATAAAATCAAACAGAGACAAAATGAAACTGCTGAGAGTTTCATTGAACGATTCCGCCGAGAAGCCTTGAAGATGCCTCCAGGGACTCCTGCTGCTGTTACCATAGACACTTGCAAGGCAAACCTCTTGCCTATTATCAGCATGTGGACAGGGTCAACTCAATTCCAGGATTGGCCATCTTTCATCGTCAATGCCAAAGTAGCTGAAGTGAGTGCTGAGAAATTCAAACAGCTGGGGGTACAAATGTCTAATCCAGATCGGGACGAACATCAAACATCAGGCGGCGGTAATCGTCAGAACAACCGCAAGAACAAGGAGACTCTGAACATTAATTTGAAAAGCAAAGAATCCTTGGCTGTCAACGTAGCTTCGCCTACGTCCACCTCCACTCCTTCTGCACCTCAACCGAGGGAACCTCGTCCTAAGGTAGAGTATTCTTTTGATGAGAATGACACAGCAAGCATCTTTGAGTGCTTACTCAAAAGTAACAAGATCCAACTTCCAGACCCAAAGAAGCCTGATGAAGTCGGTAAGACCGATCATCCTAAGTATTGTGTCTACCATCGATTCATTGGACATCCTACTAGAGCATGTTATGTGCTCAAGGGTAAAATTCAAGAACTTGTCAATGCTGGCGTCGTCACTCTTCAGCAAGATGAGAAGACTGTTACCGCTAATATGGTCTCGGTCCAGTTCGGTAACTTTTCCCCGCAGATGATACAGCATGGTGTCATTCCTATTCCGAAGGCTACTCTTGAGATTGAAAATCTCCCTTCTCCACCAAACGAAGGACTCGTTCCTTTGTCTCTTAACAATGGCGAGGTTATGTGGATCCATCCTGATCTTGCTTCAGAGTTTGAGGTTTCCTCTTCTTCTAAGAAGAAAGGCCGCTCCAAAAGCAAAACAAAGATTTGCAACATGGTGTCTTTTGACCCCATAGTTGATGAAGAAATCTTATTGGGCACCAGATCAGGAAAAGCTTATCTGAAAGATTACCCTGAAACTCAAGAGAATCCTGCCTCTTCTTCTGAGCCTGCTCCAGCACAACCTATTTTCAATGAGAAGATCCCTGCTACATCCTCACCGGTTGTAGTACTCATTCCTCCCAAGCCAGTGGTTGTTGACAAAGGCAAGCAGCAAGTCCGATTTGATAAACCTTTGAAGAAATCATCCCCTACAGGACTTGAGAAGCCTTATAACTTTGATATATTGGCTCAACTAGCCAATACACCAGCAAGACTGTCTATCTTTGAGCTCTTGCGTCTTTCCAGAGAGACACGAGAAACTCTAAGTGAAGCTCTTATGCAGGCTGAGACTTGTCTAGCTTTTCTCAAGAAGCCAGAAGCAGAGCCTGTCTCTTGTCTTCATTGTCATAGTGTTCTGGAACTAATTCCGAACATCACTTTCACACAAGATGATATGTTGATGGAAGACAATAGGCATGATCGTCCTCTCTACTATACATGATATGTCGACTCGATGAAAGTTGATCGTATCCTGATAGATCCAGGATCTGCTCTCAGCATTATGCCAAAGACAATGCTCGATGCTCTGAAAATCCCTGTACATAGTCTCTCCAGTACCATCACCACCATCCTTGGATTCAATCAGTAAAGAAGTGAACCTTTGGACAAGATTCGCCTGAAACTCCAAATAGGCAATCTTCGCACAAAGGTTACCTTCTACATCATTGATAATTTTGGTTGTTCTTACAATGCTTTACTGGGGAGACCATTCCTACATGAGCACAATATTGTCCCCTCAACTCTTCATCAATGTTTCAAATATGTTGATGATAAAGGAGAGGTCCAAAAAGAGGTTACTGATCTCTATCCCTTCATAGGCGTTGAAGCATACTGCAATGACGCTCGGATGTACAAGGATGAATTTATGAAGATTGTGCTAGCCTTAGACACCGAAGAAGAACAAGAAGCAATGCCCAAAGACACTCTTATCATACCTGTTAAAGGGCGAGTTTCTCATCCTCAATCTTCTAAACCACTGGCTATTCACTTGCCAGTCCAAAAGAAGTCAGTTGATGCTGATGAAAATCAAAGGAAGCTCACCTCTCCTGAGCCACTTGTTATCGATTTACGTCGTAACAAGGACAAAAACAGCTCACTCCTTCTGAGCCACTTGTTGTTGATCTCACTCACAACAAAGAAAAAAGGGAGCTCACCTCCTCTGAGCCACTTGTTATTGACCTTCGTCGTAACAAGCCTCCTCCACGTTCTTCTTCTCCCCCTCTTGTAATCAATTTGACCAAGCCTGCTAAGGCTAAAGGTCCTGTTGTAATTACTGATGTACAAATTAATGAAAAAGCACCTACTTTCCAGTATACTGATGTTATTTATCATACTAAATGCTATTTGGATATGTTAAATAGCTTCCAATCAATTACAATGGGAGTTGTACAATCTCTTCAAACAGAAGTCTCATTTGAAGATCCAGATGATTCTTACCGTATTGTCCCTTCTAGAAAGAAAGACGAAAGTCCAATACTTTTTAGTAAAGGACCAGAACAACAATTCAGCTATACGGATGACAGCAAACTTAACGATACAGGACATCTCCAGCTCCGTCGTTACAGTCAACAATCAAAAGACATCATCCGGAAAATGGGCTATGACTCAAAGGTGGTCTCAATTACGGTAAAGGTAGACGAACTCCTATTCGTACAACTGTTCCGAAAGGAAAGTCAGAAATGTACTACAGCAGGATTAAAAAAGGTCTCGGATATGCTTCCCCTCCACTATTATCCCCAACAGTCTCCGACTCCGACAGTAAAGAACGCTCTAATTCATCTGATTCCAGATCTTGGGATTCTGATACGAGCATTGGAGAAGTCCATCGGCTGGTCGTATCTTCTAACATGGTCTCTGTCGAACTCCCAGAAAACTATGACAAGGACGTTAAAGAAAATCCTGAAATAGATCCTTGGGCTCAACATATGGATAATCAATGGGTACTTCGCTTTGAACAATGAGAACCTCCTACTGAAGATCAATTAGTTCAAGTTGACGTAGGGGAAAGCGGATCACCTCGTCCAATCTTCATCAGCAAGAATCTTCCAGAAGCAGACAAACAAGAGTTGATTCTTCTTATTAAAGAATATATCGATGTCTTTGCCTGGAGTTATGAAGACATGCCAGGTTTAGATCCCAAAATTGCTATGCACAAACTGAACATTTTGCCCAATGCAAAACCAGTTAAGCAGCAACAACGGCGTTTCAAACCAGAAATAATGGACGCAATCGATGATGAAGTCAAGAAGCTCATTGCTTGTGGCTTCATTCGAGAAGAACAACATCCTGACTGGGTGGCCAACGTTGTTCCAGTTCTAAAAAAAACCGGCAAAGTTTGAGTCTGTATCGACTTTTGAGATCTTAATGAAGCATGTCCAAAAGATGAATTTCCTCTTCCTATCGCGGATGTCATGATTGACAATACCTGTGGGTTTGAGCGAATATCTTTCATGGATGGATTCTCCGGATATAATCAAATCAAGATGGATCCTGAAGATGAAAAACATACTTCTTTCTGCACTCCTCGTGGTGTCTATTGCTATACAGTGATGCCATTTGGTCTCAAGAACGCTGGTGCAACCTACCAACGGACTATGAGTACTATCTTCAAAGATCATCTCCGCAAGACTGTCGAATGCTATGTTGACGATATTGCTGTCAAAAGTCGTCTAAAAGAAGATTACATCCAAGATTTGAGAACTATTTTCAATCTCATGCGCCAACATCAACTCAAAATGAATCCCATCAAGTCATTTTTGGGTGTCTCTAGTGGCAAATTTCTCGGCTTCGTTATTACCTCTAAGGGTATACACGTGGATCCCGAGAAGATCAAAGCCATTCAAGAGATGCGTCCTCCACGCAACCTAAAAGAGCTACGAGGATTCCAAGGTCGACTTGCGTACATCAGGAGATTCATTTCGAACTTGTCTGGACGCTGCAGACCATTCACTCAACTAATGAAGAAGGGTGTATCTTTCGTGTGGACTGAAGAGTGTCAACGAGCATTCGATGATATCAAGCGATATCTTATGAACCCACCAGTCTTGGTGCCACCTATCTCTGGCATTCCATTCTTGATGTATGTCCGTGCTATGGATCATTCATTGGGTGCTTTACTTGCCCAAAAGAACAAAGAAGGTCATGAACAGGCCATCTATTATCTCAGTCGTACTATGATTGGTGCTGAACACCGTTATAGTCCGGTCGAAAAAGAATGCTTGGCTCTCATGTTTGCTGTACAGAAAACAAGGCATTATATCATTGGACAAACTATTCATGTCATATCTCGAGTTAATCCTCTTCGGGTACTCATGAAGAAACCCAGCACACTCAATTCACGGCTGGCTACATGGGCCATTCTGCTAGCTCAATATGACATGGTGTATGTTCCACAAAAGTCTGTCAAAGGATAAGCGCTGGCAGATTTCTTAGCAGCTCATCCTGTGCCAGAAACATCTAAGCTCTATGACGAAATTCCAGATGAGACATTGGAAGTCAACATGATCTCTGAAAAATTTCTAACCTGGCGTCTATTCTTTGATGGTGCATCCAGAATTGGACCAAATGGTGCCATTGTAGCAGGTGTTGGAGTTGTTCTCGTTTTTCCAGACGGATCAACCATCCAAAAAGCTTACTCTCTAGATGAACCTTGCTCCAACAATGTAGCAGAGTACAATGCTCTACTCATCGGCCTTCAGTTAGCTAAACAACTGAATGTTGAATATCTTGAAGTCTATGGTGATTCTAAGCTGGTTGTTAATCAGGTTAGAGGAACCTATGAAGTCCGTCATCAAGATCTGGTGCCTTATCATGAAGCAGCAATCAACATAGCTACATCATTTAAAGCTTTCTTTATAGACTATGTACGACGAGCTTGCAATACTGAAGCAGACGCTTTGGCCAATCTTGCAGCTGTCTTAGCTATCCCTATCAAAAGACAGCAGGTGGTGGTTATCTCCAACGAGAATTGTTCTGCATCGAAAATAATCGTAATATTGAATTCAGCAATTTTGCTGAAGTCAATATTATCGATGAAGATTGGAGAATTCCTTTCATCGACTTCGTGGTTCATGACATACTCCCTGAAGATCCTAAGGAGGCTACAAGTGTTCGTCGACGATCTCTCCGATTCTACTACAATCAAACTACCAAGACCCTCTATCGACGAACTTACGACGGTCTTCTCCTACGCTGTCTCGCTGGTGATGAAGCTAAACAAGTTTTGCGTGAGGCTCACGATGGTGTCTGTGGAGCACATCAACCTGGTCCTAAACTACAAGATCGTATTCGACGCATGGGAAATGTCGTGCTTGTCAAATCCATGCAGACTTCATTCATCAACCGTCGGAATTCCTACACCCGACTGCTGCTTCCTGGCCTTTAGAAGCCTGGGGTATGGATGTCATAGGTCCCATTAATCCTCCTTCTTCTAGAGGACATCGGTTCATATTGGCAATAACGGACTACTTCTCCAAGTGGGCTGAAGCTATACCTTTGGCTGAAGTCAAGACCAGTAGCGTCATCAACTTCGTTAAACACCACGTTAGCTACAGATTTGGTGTACCCCGAAGAATCATCCATGACAATGGACCTCAATTCATCAGCCAGAAGTTCACCAGATTCTGCGATGATCACCGGATTGACAATGTCGCTTCAACAGCCTACAATCCTGCTGCTAATGGGTTAGCTGAAGCCTTCAACAAAACCATTATCAAACTCCTTAAGAAGTTTGTATCCACTAACAAACGGAATTGGAGCGAGAAACTTGGTGAATGTCTTTGGGCCTACCGAACTACGGTCCGCAATCCTACAGGTTTTACACCTTTCTCTTTGGTGTATGGTTGTGAAGCTGTTTTTCCTTTAGAGCTGCAAATTCCTTCTTTAAGGATCGCTATTGCCAATGAGCTTACCACAGAAAATAATGATCTTCTTCGGCTTCAAGAGTTAGAAGCGTTGGATGAGAAGCGATTAATGGCTCAACAGCATATTGAGCTATATCAAGCCCGCATCTCAAAGACTTTCAATCGCAAAGTTAAAGTCAGAGCATTTCAACAAGGAGAACTTGTTCTAGCAGTCAGACGTCCTATGACTATGACTCATATGAGCAAAGGAAAATTCGATGCGAAATGGGAAGGTCCCTATGTTGTAAGCAAAGTCTTCTCAAATGGAGCTTATCAACTTTCAGAGCTTGATGGTCGAATTGCCATGATGCCTATCAATGGCAAATTTCTTAAGAAGTATTTTGTATAAATATAAATGCTTGTAAAATCGTCAAACAGGATCAAGTTCATAAATAAAATGCAAATTTTATTTCATTAAATGATAGTACATGATATTAAGGAAGGTCACTATCATCCTTCTCTACATTTGGACGCGGACCACTGCCGTCCTTCTCGAAAACACGATCAACAAAAGAGCCGAGAACCTCCTTGCTGGAACCCACCAGGAACTTACAAGCGGCCATCCTCATGGCTTCCTCTTCTTCAGTCCTTTCTGGTTCGAGCAGGAAGTCCAGAATGTCTCGTGGCGGCTGGGTTGCAGACGAACCTTCGCCTGCTTCCACCTCCTTCGGCTGAACTGGATCGGCAGGGAGTTCTTCAGTGCCCTTCTGAATCTTCAGGGCAATCTCAGCCTTCTTGGATGCTTCTCCAGACGACATTTTTATGTTGAAAAGTGGAAGTGTTCGTTCCTATCAGATTTCTGCTATATTTATAGGCAGAAGTTTCTCAAATAACGAACCGACACATTCATCCGACGGTTCGCCCGTTCATTAAATGCCTGACGGTTCATCCCACTACCAAAATACATGGATTTACCGACGGCCTTATCCGTCGGTAGTCCGTCGCCAAAAACAAATACCGACGGATTACCGACGGATATTTTGGTAAAACAGCCGTCGGGAATAACCTCGTCGCTAAAACATATCCGTTGCTACTCCGTCGCTCAGCGACGACTTAGCGACGGAATACCGTCGGCGCATTTAAATATATATAGCGACGGATTACCGATTAGCTTTCGTCAAAACATGTATCAGGATATAGGGTTAGCGACGGAAAACTCCGTCGCTAAAGAGTCGGCAAAACCGTATCAGTGATTTTCTGATACGCAATATCCGTCGCTAATCCGTCGTAAATTTGTCGGTAAAAGCGTATCAGAGATTTTCCCATACGGCAGGTCGTCGTTATGCCGTCGCTAATCCGCCGAGGTGTACGACGGATTAGCGTCGTATTAGCGACAAAACATCCGTCGCTAACTGCAAAAATTATGGACATAAAAATAACTAGGTCGACGGACATTCCGTCGCTAAACCGTCGCTCAATGTAAAATACTCCAGGTAGCGACGGATATTACGTCGCCAATCCGTCGATACATTAAATTCCTACAGTTAGCGACGGATCGTCCGTCGCCAATCCGTCGCTCTATTGAAATGCTCCAGGTAGCGACGGTTTTTACGTCGCCACTCCGTCGCTAACCTCAGTTTCTCCAGTTAGCGACGAACTATCCGTCGCTGAGTGGTCGCCAGTCCGTCGCTAATGTCTAATTTTTGAAAAAAAAGTACTGCAAACAGACTCTTTCCTGTTTATACAACACATCCAACACAATATCAAACATGCAAAATATCCATATACAACACCATATATCCATATCCAACACGAATATCCAACGTATCCAATATCCAACACCATATATCCATATGCAAAATATCCATATCCGACACCAATATCCAACGTATCCAATATCCAACAAAATATTACCAACACAATATATCCAATATCCAACATTAAATTATCCAAACATAAAAAAAATATCCGAACATACAATGTATCCAAATGTCTACAAAAATTTCGGCAGCACCTCCTTTGTATATCAGATCATCGCTTATAACCCAGCGTAGGTATATATCCAAAAATTACATAGACGAAATATGCACATACGAATTTAATGCACACCAATTATCTAAGAATAGACATCAATTATACTGAAGAGTAACCTAATATCCGTCGTTATACTGAAAATTTATCTTCAAGTGTGAGAACGGATGGCTCAGAATACACAACCCAAAATTCATTCTAGCATACATTAGTGTGAATCATCTATGTTCTGTACATATGGTGTAGTATATGATCTTATCGTATATAGTATTTGAAGAACGTAACAGAATCAAGATGAACTCACATAATGTAATACTAAGAAATCATCTACTACTATATAAGATATAGTGATAGGTTGTCGTATCATCATTGCCGAGGGATGAGGGTCGGAGGACAGTCAACTTATCTACGGCTACATAGTTTCTGCCTCGCCAGTCGAATGGCTGCAGGGACTATATATGTCCTGATCACCATGTCGTACCGTAGATTAATACAAATGGAGCTGGAAACAAAATACAGAAACCAAAAAACAAAATACAGAATCCAATCCCTGGGTTCGCCGAAAATACGAAACACAGAATCCAATCCCTGTATTTTAAGTGTGAGAACGGATGGCTCAGAAGACAACCAAACCGGAGAGGATACTCCAAGAGATACATCTGAGTAGGACGTATACTCTGAGAGATCACCCTTACAGAAATGATATCAGTAGTGTGATCGAATATTGGAGAAGATATTATCACAGTATACGTCCTCTCCTCCACGATGGCTCTAGACCCATCTGTTCGTCCCTGCTTCCATTCTTCTTATTTGACTCTCTCAGCCACACATGATATCCAGCTCAAGTGTAGAGTAGGCGGAAAAGAAGGGGGCAGGAATAGGAGGGGGAAGCAGCACAGCCGACGGTATGACCCGGAGAAAGTACAGAGGTTTTCTTCAATATACGTAGGAGAACTATAAGGATATATGTAAACACAACATATCATCTTGTCAAAGACCCTAAATGTGACAACCATGTTACCGCGGTGTCGGAAGACTAACATGTCATAATTTTATAAGCCGTGTGTTTTGACATAATCCTCCCAACCGGATTTCAGTTCTATGTAATAATGCGAGATTACGACACAGGAGGAAAGAGTTGGGATGATTATGTCAAAACACACGGCTTAGAAAATTATGACATGTTAGTCTTCCGACACCGCGGTAACATGGTTGTCACATTAAGGGTCTTTGACAAGATAACATATTGTGAAAAGATAAATCCTTATAGTCCTCCTACGTATGTTGAAGAAAACCTCTGTACTTCCTCCGGGTCATGCCGCCGGCTGTGCTGCTTCCCCCTCCTATTCCTGTCCCCTTCTTTTCCGCCTACTCTACACTTGAGCTGGATATCATGTGTGGCTGAGAGAGTCAAATAAGAAGAATGGAAGCAGGGACGAGCAGATGGGTCTAGAGCCATCGTGGAGGAGAGGACGTATACTGTGATAATATCTTCTCCAACATTCGATCCCACTACTGATATCATTTCTGTAAGGGTGATCTCTCAGAGTATACGTCCTACCCAGATGGATCTCTCGGAGTATCCTCTCCGGTTGGTTGTCGTATCATCATTGCCGAGGGATGAGGGTCGGAGGACAGTCCACTTTATCTACGGATACATAGTTTCTGCCTCGCCAGTCGAATGGCTGCAGGGACTATGTCCTGGTCACCCATCATGGGTGTTATCTGGTAAGTATATGTAACAGAATGTAAAAGAATGTATATGTTCTTATCGTATCTAGTATCTGAAGAATGTAACAAAATACAGAAACCAAAATACAAAATATAGAAACCAAAATACAGAAACCAAAATACAAAATATAGAATCCAAAAAAGGACCCTCTGTGAGAACGGATGGCTCAGAACACAAACCAACCGGAGAGGATACTCCGAGAGATCCATCTGGGAGGGACGTATAATCTGAGAGATGACCTTTACAAGAATTATATCAGTAGTAGGATTGAGTGCTGGACAGTCCACTTTGTTCCGGAGCTCAAGTGGACATCTTTGGTGTATAGTTCGAGCGAAAGGTTCCTGACAGCATGGTAGTCTCGTTTGTCAAAGTATCCGTGCTCGTCCCACAACCCATGTGAGTAGGACGTATACTCTGATAATATCTCCTCCAGCACTCAATCCTACTACTGATATAATTCTTGTAAAGGTGATCTCTCAGATTATACGTCCCTCCCAGATGGATCTCTCGGAGTATCCTCTCCGGTTGGTTGTCGTATCATCATTGCCGAGGGATGAGGGTCGGAGGACAGTCCACTTTATCTA